>BPLR01005303.1:0-114705 GCA_021605095.1 Caerostris extrusa | reverse complement strand
CAACATAATTTTGAAGTAATGATTACTTCCCATGATTCTCAAGCAATGACAATCAATGCATTCATTTTTTTATTGTGGGTAATATAATATATTTCGACGGCATCCCTGTTCAAGTTGATTAGAAAAGTAAATTAAATTACTCGATTCATTCTTTCAGAAGTTAATCATGAGATTTGCATTATTTCAGAATTTAAATGAATGGAATTTATTGTTAAGAACAATACTGATGATATTGTGAATAAAAAAAATTGAATTGTATTTTTTTTTTTGTGTAATAAATATATTTCGATAAAATATTCTTTTGAAGAATTAAACAAATTTTTACCATTTCACAAAAATCTGAATTTTATTCAAGGCTAGAACTAAGCATTAATCTTCTTCTCCAATGGCGTTACAGCCCAAGGTGGGCCAAGGCCTTCTGGCAGATTACGAAACATGATATAATGTTTTTTTCTTTTTACGGCATATGGTTGTCAGCTCTAAGCCCAAAAAGCTAAGTTCGCGCGCAAGTTCTTATTCTTCATTAGCGTCAAATCCCCCTAGTGACCGGTGACCGTCTACCTACTGACAGATTTCGAAACAGGAGGAGAGGGTAGGGTTGACTGCCCTACATCCTACTCTCCGCAGTCATATTAGACCGGGACTAACGATTTAAAGTGGACTCCTTGCAAAAACACATGGCACCGCCGAAATTCGAACCGAAAGTCTGTGGTACCGAGCAGCAGTCATTTTGCCATTAGGCATCAATAAGCGTTATACGATATAAAAAATATTGTTATCAAATGAAAGTGGTATACATTTATTTGAAATGAGAAATTTTTATTTTTTCACTCTTTTCAAATGTTTTATTTTACACTCAGATCATATAATAAGTGATTATTCGATGTTTATAATTTATTGCAAGTTACTATTTTATATATTTATTGTTTATTTTATTCTTACTTTAATACAAAAAGTGTCGGCTACATACGTATTAGCATCAAAATGTCAGCCATCACTAAATTATTATTATTATTATTATTATTTTTGTATTCCGAAAAGTACGTTCCCTTTTAAAGATTTGCAAAAAAATAGATGTATGGTTGTTAGATAATGCAATTAATGTGAACCAACTCGAATCAATACATATTTGTAACCAAAATTTTCATTCAAGAATGTTTAAAAAAAATGATTTGATAAATTTTGACGCGTCAATTTCAATAAAAATTGAACCGAATACTATTTAAAGTGTTAAAACTTTTAAAAATCAAGCCTGAAAATGTTAATTTTTTTAATACACTATGTTTATATAATAAGTCTTTATTTTTATATAGGGTGTCTCAAAAGTATCTGTCTAAAATGTAAGGTAAGAAGTGGTAATTGAAATAAGTTTTTTTATAATGAAATGTATGGGCTGAAATAGCGCATGCGAGTGCAAAGGGGATATGTACGACAAAGTTAAAAGATATAAACTTTTAATGCCTATATTTTTTACAATTGGTATTTGAAATAGGTTATCGAAGATTCGAAAGTATCACCTCTTTTGATTAGGTTCTTTGAAATAAAATTTATGATTAGATTATCCATGAAAGAGAATAATATGTAAATTTTATTTTGCTTACAGATGAACTATCATTTGAAATTCCAAGAAATGAATAAAACAAAATAAATACAAGAAATGATAAATCATTAGATGATATGAAAAGAGAATGAATATGTACTTTTTTGTTCAATTTTTTATTTTGATTACAGAATGGAACTTACCACCCAACGGAAAAACCGATG
The DNA here is from genome assembly GCA_021605095.1 of Caerostris extrusa. Lineage (NCBI taxonomy): Eukaryota > Metazoa > Arthropoda > Arachnida > Araneae > Araneidae > Caerostris > Caerostris extrusa. The sequence continues at coordinate 112,941 of BPLR01005303.1, read as the reverse complement.
GAGGTATTCTCCGCCACTCGGGGATGCGGAATGTAGGGGTTACATGTAGGGAAGTAAGTACTTTGAATACCACAACAACAACAACTTATAATATTGGCTACACATATTCAATAGGAATAATTTAATTCATTTGCTGCATTGCCTATTTTTTTGTAAGAATTTTAATTTAATGCAAGTTTTTTTTTAATATATATCTTTCAGATCATGTAGAAGTAGGTGTATTAATAGAAATGTCATGATTCTTAGCTTGATTCAGATATATTAATAAAAAGAAATATTTTTTCAATGTATGCACACATAAATATGCAATTAGAATTAAATATTTCAAATTTATTTTATTTCAATTATAAATGAAAAGACTCTCTTTAGAACAATGCTTTTTAAATATAAGATAACAAAACATAAGTAAACTTATACGTTTAAAAAAATGTTTTATGTCGTTCAATCCCAAATAAAAAGATACCTTCTTATAACTGGCAATCAAAATTCTTATTAACAAGCGAAACATAGGATTCAAAAATAAAATGAGCAGACATCACAATATATAAATATACATATACATTTATATTTCAATAAACTATATTTGTTTTACTTTCTTTAGGACTATTCCGAATAAGAAAGATCCCTTTGTACTTAAGACACACACACCACATATGTGTTTATATGTGTCTTGGATACTACACTACTGCACTCCATATATATATATATATATGCGTAGCACCATTCCATACATAAATATATATATATTTGGAGTGGTGCATTATGTATATTTTATATGCCTAATAATCAAAATTTTACTAGCATGCCTAATATCTACCTGAAGTAGCTATTCGAAAACAGACATTTTCATTATCACAAATACAAGAATCAATATAAATTTACAATTAAATACACCAAATTTGCTTTATTTCTTTCACTCCCAAATGATGAGACACCCTTTTATGTAACTTATAATCAAAATTCTTAATTAGAACTTCCCGCCCCCAAGTATCTTTACAACTCATTATGAAATTGAACATATCAATTAGAAGTTAAAAGCTATTAAAAGTTTTTAAATCTTCACATTTCTTAAAATTCTGTTACGTTAATATAATATGAAATTATTCATTTACTTTTTTTTCAGCTTGCTAGATTTGCAGATGATGATTTAAATGTAGAAAATTTGTTTCAAAAGATGTCAAATTAGAAAAATTGGGAACCAATTTTTTTAGTAAGAAAGTTGAATTTCAGTCTTTATATTCTCATGTTAAAAAATATTAAAATGTATAACCTCCACACACCTCCGCTTCCATGTTAACCTACACACCAGCAAGAGCGCTTCTCAATAACGTTCAGGAGAAATGATCAGTAGGCCTCGAGACGCTCACCCGAAAGGAAGTACAGCGTAACCTGTGCCCCGCAAATATATTTTTAGCTTATAATTTCTCATCTCGAGAGGAAATATATTTAGCGCATTAATTGTCCTACAGACACTCACCCATCGTGGAAATATTTTTAGCGCATACGGCGCTTGTCCGAGTTTCAGTTTTCGGCTTAGAAGGGGACTCCTTTCTCGGATCTATATTTACCTAACTTTAAATGTGTTAACTATTGTATGTCTCTAATTGTATGTGTGTGGTGTTTTTGCGTATGTCCATAAAGCTCTGAAATTTCCAACCTATGCCTCAAGTATCCAACTACAATCCAACTACACTCAGTTTTAATCTGGCTTCCCAATCTGGACATTACAAATGTCAAAAAGGATATTTTTTGCTTAGGACCATAATTTACAATGGGAATTGAATTTGGTTTTCCTTTGTTTGGGATTTGATAGAAAATATATTCAAGGTGCTCAATTCGTCCCTCAGTGGTATTGTGTGTAGCTATTATACCGGCGGAAGTGGAGGAGATCGGGTTCAAATCCACTGCGGGCATCCCTTGCAGTCACTGTTGTCAAAAACAAGACAAGTCCTCTCTTTAGTGTCGTTAGTCAGTTGCTCGAAAAACACATAAATGGAACACTAGATTCACCAATATGCAGAATAAACAAAAAAATATTCAAAATTTTTCCTCATTTCGCTTATAAACAAACCACGAGAACTAATTTTAACTGAAGAATAGAAAAAAAAAAAATAGGAACGGGAATTTCAAATTATGCTTTATTAACAAAAGAAAATACCACAATTTTCAAAAAATGGCCAAAAACCTGTTATTCGCCATGGTACCTTAGAATACTCAAATTCATACAAGTTTGCTCAAAGATAAACTTTCTCCACCAAATATTAGAATTTCTAAATAAAAATTATAGTTCCTATGATGTAGAACTTAATTTCTAACATAAATATCAACAAATTTTTGTTCTCTTAAAATTCATCATCTACTGCACGAAAAAGCTGATATAAGTTCTCATGTTATGTTTATTAAACATTGCAAAACCACAACTCAATGAAACAATAATAAAAATCAAATATCCTATTTCATAAAAAAAACCAAGGTTTAATTTTTGGTACACTTTTTAGGCAGAAAACCTCAACAAACAAAATTAATCTTTCAGAAATGCTGGAGAAAAGGAAATATCTTAACATTTAAGGAGAAAACCATTATTATTCATTGGACAACATGCCATTTTAATCCTTTAAAACCACGGAAAGAAAACTCCTCCTAGATTATCTAAGGCAACCCTTTCTCCTCTAAACTATAATTACCTTTTAAATATTTATCATCAACTCTGGCCTCCATTAAGGCAAGATTTCTTAAATAAGCTTTTAAAAATTACTTGCTGCCGGAAACTTTTGTTTATTTTCGACGAAAACGCTACCGACACCATTTATCATCATCGAAAACCAATTGTTCGTTCTAATATCCACTTGCATGCGTTCCTAATGCATTTGAAACCGAATAAACAGAGTCGATGGACTTCTTTTGGAACGTATTAAATTATATTTACTTTGCAAAAACCGTGATGCGACACATTTAAAATGGTTACGTCTGAATTTTTATAGATATTTCTGTTTGAAGAAGATTCAACGAATTGAATTCTGCTCAGAAGAGCGATAGAATATGCAAAGAGCGAGGAAAATGCCCAATTTACAGCTTTCCAGTTTGTCAATTTAGCTGAAACTGGTTTACAGTGAAATGCGATTTGAAAATTGAGTTGGAATTGTAAACAGACTTTTATTCTTGAAATGCATGGGAAAGGAAGTTAGGAAATGGCAACGTTTAAATTGGGAAGTCGTTCTGGAATTAACTGGAAAATTGCTGCCATTGATTATCTATTTTAGTTTTCAATAAATTTAACTTATAAAATATTAATAAATATTTTATAAGTTGAAATTACTAAATATTTATTCATAATAAAAATTTTTATATATTAATAATAATACATAAAAATAAATGAATTAAATATAATTAAATAATAAATGTTATAAATTATAATTTTATTAATGGATATTTATATTTAACAAAAAAAAATTAATACAATATTTATTTTATAATAAATATTTTATTATAGTTTATTATAGTTAAAATTAATAAAAATTTATGTTATATATTATACTTAAATTTAATTTATAATAACTAATATATTTATAAATATTTATATTTTTTAATAAAATATAAATTGTAATATTATTAATAAAAATATTTTATAATAAATATTTATTAATGAAATATTTACTTAATAATATATAGTTATTTATAAAACAACTAGTTTATGATAAATATTTTTTAATAAATATAAGCATAAATAAATTAAAATATTGTTATTCTATTATAATTAGTCATTAATAATTCTATTATGATTTGTTAAAATGTCATAATCAACATCATATGCTAGTATATCTTTTCAATTTAGAATGAAATATTTTACATAGAGTTTTAATTTTAAAACTATGTTGGAATTGTAAACAGGTTTTTAGTTTTTAATTCACTAGGTTAGAAAGATGATACCTTCGAATTTTGCACAAACTAAATTGTAAATTTTATGAAATTAATCGTTTATTTTAATTTAAAAAATAACTTCTTGCAATATAGGAATCTAAAATTATTCTACAGATTAACAAGATTCTACAAGATTTTAATGGGCAACAGTTTCAAATTACTTAGAAATGTTTATTATATACTTCGCAATTTTCCAAAAAGCAATACCTGCTATCCCTTCCGTCCATGTGTTGGTCATAGAATATATAAATGGAAGTCTACATCGATCACCTTTCCGCAGCAAAGAAAATGTATACACACTTGTTCTAGATAATGTTGTTTCATGTACAATGCATAGCGCTGTAAACAGATCTAACAAATATTCCTCCACTCTAGAAAGAGTTCAATTTGTCAATGAAATGGCAATTAAAACCCGACACTGCCCAGTACAACGAAAAGCGTCTCAAATGAGTCATTTAAATTAAATTCCACTTTAAGTATTAGACTACACCCAATAGAATTAGTATATAATTTGTTTGGCCGAGCAATGACGTTTGATGCTGCTCAGCAATTAATATTATTAGACAGATTTGGACCGTCTTATCACTGCTTCTGCTCTGCCACGGCAATTCGTTTCGGACCATAATGGATAGAAATTTACCGCCGTTTGATAACGGAATTTCTCTGTTGCAGTCTGAGTGATGGTAATTACAAATTAAGTAGGATAAGCCCCTGTATCTTTCTGGAGCAGCGGCATATTTTGTTTAAAAGCTCTTAGTTTCAAAGTGGATTAATGCGGATGTATTTCATTCCAAAGTTGATAGCGGAAACGTAGCGAAACTGGAGAATTCAGCTAGAATTAAATATTAATAAGCAATTTTGTTATGATTTAGTTGTCCCAAATGAAAATATTTCATTCAGGTACCCTTCAGAAAGCAGCTCATGGGTCAGTGATAATGTGTACTACTGCTGTACTGGAAATGCATGTCCAAATTCGTTGCTTGCATCTGATTTCTTTAACGAGGAGATTCAGTGACGATTGTGAGAGCATTTATTAAGTATATCGCGTCTATGGTCAGGATTTCTGTTGAATTTTTTTTCTGATATGGCATGCAAATGTGGATCAAATATCCATAAAAGTCATCAAGAATAGCAAGGGCGTGACGGGACGGTGGATTGTTTCCGTCAAACATAAAGTGACGATTGTGAGCATTTATTTTTCTCATCGATAATCATGCTTATTGTTGAATTATTTCTGATACAACACGCAAATGTGGATAAAGTATCCCTAAAAGTCATCAAGGAAAAGAAAGTCATGTCTTTTAATTACGTGACTTTGGGTTGTTTTTGACGTATGTACTATAATGATAGAAATACATGTTCAAATTTACTATTCACATCTGATTTCACAACCGCGAAATATTAAGTGACGGTTTGTGAAAGCATTCTCTCTCATCGATAATCAAGCTTCCTGTTGAATCAATATGCAGTCGTATTACTGGTACGACACTCGCAAATGTGGATCAAATATCTCTAAAAGTCATTAACAAAAGCAATGCCTTCTTCTCATTACGGGACGGTGGGATTGTTTCCGACATGCATACTATAGTTCTGGAAGTACATGTTGAAATCCCTGCTGGTATCTGATTTTCCATACGAGGAGATTCAGTAATGATTGTGAGATTATTTATAAAGATTCTCGCATTGATAATCAATCTTCCTGAATTGAAGTTTTCTGTTACGACACTCAAATGTGGATCAAATGTCCCTAAAAGTCATAAAAAAGCAATGCTTTCTTCTATTAAGTGACGGCGGATTGTTTCCTGATTGTATGATGTTTTTGTTCAACATAAATGTTGAACAAAAGAGTATTAATAATAAAAAAAAAATAATAATAAATAATATTTTCAATGCCCGGATGATATCAATATGATATGCATTAACTTAATTCAGGTAAAAATTAATTCTGTCATTTCTTCATTACTTTGTAACAATAAAGGAAATGGAAATCAAATATTGAGAAGAAACTAGTTATGATAAAAGTGATATTACAAAAATATGAGACACTAAAAAAAATATTTATCTTTTTTTTTTTCAAAATATTTCACTTTTTAAATATTTTGCTTTTATATTTATCAAAAAATAAATTAGATTATTTATAAAAAGAGACAAAAAAAGAAATGGACTTGCATTTTATTTTAGAAAAACCATAAATAAAGGTACATCATTAAGATTTTATTTTTTACTCAACTAAGTAATAATTGGAAATAAAAGCAAAATTTTCTATATGTGAGAAATATTGAATCTGGATGAAACACGTTTATTTTTTATTAATGTAGTTTTGTTTCACGTACTTATCGAAAACACGCATCATTTTCACTTAAAAATATCTTTTTCTTTTGTTAATTTTCCTTTGTTATCTTACTAACTAGCATAATCTGTGAGCCAATTATTTTAGTTGAGAGATCTCGTTAGCACTGTCTGGTGTAGCTAAAATTTAGCAAACATTGATTTTGTTGTTAAAATATTTAAATAACACAGTAGAATATATTTTCAGATAATACCTTATTAATGAGAAAACAATAACTTTAACAATCTCTTTTTTTAATTTCTTATCCTTTCAATACGTCTTTTATACTCTCCTTTTCGCTTTTGAAGTTGTAGAATTATTGGTTGCATTTCAGATTATATATTCAGTTCGTCTACATGTGTCTTTATAAGCCTTTTTATAATACTTTTTCATGCATTATTGTGTAGTGTATGTACTATTACGATAGAGTGCAAAAAGAAGAAAAGGGATTTTGGATACGATAAAGGCTTTTTTTTAATCCTGGACACACCTCTCTGAGATGTCTGTCGAATGAAAGTTATGTAGAGCATTTAACGTCACCAGGATACAGTAAGAAGTTAACCCATTGCGTTCATTTAAGGGCCACCATAATTTGGAACACCCTGAATTCTTCTCGGGACTCAGTGGCAACTTGCGCCTTTGGTGAGCATTAGGACTGATGATTAATCCACTGGCTGCACTGTTGTAGACACGTCACCCTCAAGTGATACAATTATAAGTATAAATAATACAATAAAATACAATATATCAATAAAAAATAATAAATAAAAATATAATATACAGATAAAATATAAGTAAATTACTTATATTTATATATAATATTAAAAAACAAGGTTATAATACATTTAATATTGTTCGTTTCAAAAGATGAGAAGACTCGATGGCGTTCGTGAAATTCAGTATCTTGATATCATACTACCTGATGGAAGTTTTCGATGTTGTCCCCCATTAGATACGCAAATGGGGGTATCTACCCTTAAAAGTCCTTCCTTCTTTTTTCCTTCTTCAGTGACACGGAGCCAAGTTAGACTTCAATCCACGGGTGCATCACAACAGAAGCTACCCCTTCCCATCATCCATGAGTAAACTACTCATGGGGTGTCCCTCCCGCGTTGCCGGACATTGAGGATTCGTCACAACAATTTGGAATGGATACCATCATAAGAGATAGGTATCATTTTTCTTCTTTAACTCCCAATTTCACATCTCCGTTCCTTTCCTCCTTTTCTTTTCCCTCCTCTTATTTTTATTTTCTTCTTCTAATTACTTTTTTTCTTTTCTTTTGCACTTCCTTAAGCACAACTGAAGTACTTTGTACATCATTGATTTGTCAAGTGCATGGGGACATTTGGTTCGATCTTTGTTTGGAACTTTCTTAATTAGAAAACCTGACGCATTATTCACCAGAGAAATTAGATCTTACAAAAATAAATAAAAGATCAGAAATTACAAGTTATTGTCGCAGATTTATGCTCCAAATTGCACTTTACAGGCAAGAGGGAAAGGCATAAAACATTGCTGCTTCAGGGGTAGGGATGTATTTAGTATAATAAAAACATATTCATAGGCTTTGATAAGCCCTGGATATTGAAACGTTTTTTCGTCTGTAAGTAAGACATGACATTATTGAGGAGATCTGTCTAATCTTTTCACCAGTTAAAACTGTGTCTAAAAACGGACATCTTTAACGGGATACTGCTAATGGTGGGCTACCCTAGCAAAGCGCGACAGTCTGTTGGCGTACGTATTTATAAAACTATGTTGTGCTCTGGCTAGTATAGTTTTTATCTAGGGCGATATATCAGTAATCAATAGGCGATGTTTTTCTTGGCCAACCATCTTCAAATCTTGACCATTCTATCTCGTTTGAAGTCGTATATATAATTTATTCTAGCTATATTGTGCGTTTGAACTCTGAACTTACATAGATTAGATTTGATAGAGCTTTCATCAGCACTCATATTATAATTATACATTGCTCGCCCTGGCTGCGTTTTGTAGGTTGACATCTTGCTCATGATAGTTGCGTACGAATCCATTTTCTACTAAATGAATGTTCATTTCACGGATTGTAAAGTGCCCTTTTCTGCATTTCCGTGATAGTTTGCCTAAACATTATATATTTGCTTAGGTTTTGCTCACCAGTGTACAGGGCTCATATTTCATTGAAACTTCTTCAATGGCGCAATAGACCCATGGTGGACCATGGACGTTTGCCTATTAGCAGATTCGAAACATGAGTTATATTTTCTTTTTACGGAGTAGGGTTGTCAGCCCTACTTCCTTCAGTGACTAGCCAGAGCGCTAGTCATTTAACCATCAGGCCTTTCATCGATACTACACTAATAATTTGATCTATACTAATAATCTTGATGTTGTCTTTACTATTTTATAATATAAATAAAAAAATTTATCTCAATTTTGCTGTCAAATATGCAGGTATACTGACAATTTATCCTTCTATGTCTTTTCTAGGACCGCACACGATACACCTGGGAGTCGAACATATCAGTTGACCTCGATCTTAATTGTCTGAAATAATTAGATCCACCCCTGAGAGCTATCTAGTCCACCATACCTGCCCCTGCAATTAATTTCATTAAAAATTCAAGTTGTACAACGAAAATAAAATTTGTTTAATATACTGTGGCCATGTTGTGAGTACATTGAATTTCCGAACTACGCTGTATGTGTGTACATTGGATTTCGAAGAGTTGGATTCAAATCTCGGCAAGCGAAGATGAACCAATAATCCAGTGTCTATTGTAGGCTGTAATTCACATGCCAGAAAGTCTTTCCTATCGGTTGAAGACTCATTAGCCAGTAACTTCTCTGCTATGCTCATCTTAAATTATGATGGCACAATGTAATTGTAGGGCTGCATATTTTCTTATTGTTTGCCCTAAATAACGTTCAATATGATTTTCACTGATTGAGTATCTGGCATTTTAAAGCAGACAAATTTTTCTACATTTTTTTATTTTCAAATGTTAGCAAATATCAATATTTTTTTAATTGAATTAATTTTCTTTATAAATTATGTTAAACTATATCAGATTCTTTGCAATCACATTTTTGCTCTATATCTACATACATACATATCTGATATTTGCTTAATATCTTTCTAAAACATGGAGCTTGAAAAGAGATTTAATTAATGCCAAGAAAAAGTTTAAGATTACAAGATTTCTTAATTAGGAACAAGGCATATATTTGCCAAGACTTAGGAAGTTTACGTAGAAATTTAGAATCTTTTATCTATAGACATGACTCGTTAAAAATCGGAAAAACTATTCGCTGTCATCATAACCCCTGATTCTAAAAATCTAGTTCATTATCTTTTCTTCTTTTTAATTAATTTACAGCTTTATTTCATCACGCAAGAGAAGACCGAATCAGTTTCTATTCTTTTCTGCTACAGCGAGTATCGTAACGATGCGCGTTAATGAAGTATGAAATCGAACTCCATTCAAAATTATGAGAATCATTTTGTGTCTTACACGATAATAAGCTTGTTAATGCAATCAGAGGAAACTTTCTCGTGAGATGCCAGTTCAAAGTGTGTGTGTTTTTTACGTGATGTTATATAAAATTCAGCTGATAAGTAAAAGATATATATATTTCTTCTTTCAATTTGAAAAGAAGACGATTCTTAATTTATGTCGCACTATTTACATAATGTGAAAGAATTAATTTGTAAAGATATACTACTGTGCCCAAAAAGTAAGACCAATTATTTCTTTTTCAAATACTCTTTATTTATTCTTCAAATTTATTTCATCGCTTTCAAAGTAATCCCCTCCGGACACAATGCATTTATGCCAACTTTTTTCCAATGCTCAATGCATACTAAAAAGTCATCGGCAGGGGATGTCCTTCAAAACGCCACCGATTCACGTTGAATCTCTTCAATCGACTCGAAACGGTGTCCCCGGAGGGCCCTTTTCAGTTTAGGGAATGAAAAGAAGTCGCACGGTGTGAATACGTTAGTTGTGGAAAGATATGGGTTTCACTTTTGGCGAAAACGTCACGAAGAATCAATGTAATGTCAGCTGGCGCATTCAGTGTTTTTCGTACCAATCGAGATTTGATGCGTTTGAGGCCCAAAATGGAATTGACCGATGTTTTGAAAATCCAACATAATCAGGAAGGTCTCTAATTGTAAATCGACGGTTTGCAAGAACCAAATCATTAATATTTTGGACGTGAGCTTCGTCGGTTGTGGTTGATGGTCGACCAGAGGGCTCTTCGTCTTAAAAGCATTCTCTGCCTCCTCTGAACTGTTTATACCACTTCTAAACATTTGTTTCCAATATAGGAATGCTCACCGACTTCCTTCTGCAACATTTTATATGTTTCCGCAAACAAAATTTAATGCCAGTTCTTTGCCCAATTAATTTAGACATTTCAAATATCGCTGTAATCAGTTATAACGTCTCACAAAGCAAGTGTAACTCAAACACTAATGAATATTTTGATGTCAAATTTCCCACAGATGTCAAGGACAGTGCCAGCTACCTAAAAGAGAAAAAAATAATTTAATTCCTTAAGCTACGGGAATTTTTAACTGAAAAAGGTCATACTTTTTGAACACAGTAGTATATAAAATTAAGCTGACAAAAAAAGATATATAGATTTCTTCTTTCAAATTGAAAAGAAGGCGATTCTTAATTTATGTCTCACTATTTACATAATGTGAAATAATTAATTCTCGAAAGATGTATATTTGTACTTCAATCATAAAAGAAACGTAAAGACTTGATGTATTTTTTTATTTCAGTTGAATGCCAAGATAATCATAAAAAAACTAAAACTGGTGACTCAAAATTTGAGATGTTATGTTAATCAATAGCATATTGAGCACTATCAAATATGATAACGTTAACATAAACTTATAAGCTTTGTTTTACATTTTTACATAAGCTTTGTTTTAAACATAAGCATTGTTTCACATAATAAAGAATAAAATTTTGCCATTATTCCCTTATTTTTAAATTAGCTGGTTAATATTCTACATATTATAATTATTTTCCATAAAAAAAATTTTAAAATAATTTTAAAAATTTCGTTGAATCACTGTTAAAACTCTGAATATGAATTATTTTATTGAATAATTAAGAATAAACAGTTTACTATCAGCAACAGAATATCCAAAAAAAGTATTTAATGATATTAGTTGGCGCATAAGAGCTCAGACTCTGCCACATGTCTTACATTGAGACTGACCTGTAGCGAAAAAAAGAGAATTACGTTATTAGCACGTCTAATATATAAAAGTAGCTATTCGAAAAACAGAACTCTTTTACATTAACGGGCATCAAAATACATGAATCAATATAAATTTACAATTGAATACACCAAATTAATTTTCTTTCAATCCTAAATGATAAGACGCCCTTTTATGTACCTTATAATCAAAATTTTAATTAGAACGCCCCAATTTCTAACTCATGCATCTGTTACAACTCATTCTTCACCATTACAACGAAAAGGAAACACTCTGGGACGAGGCAGACATGAAACGCGGACACTCAAAGGAAAATCTGCTTTTAATTATGAATGAGTTTGCTTTTATAAACTTCGCTAAGCGGAGATGAAAGATGCTGCTTGGCTCGAAAAGCTTCGCAAATCCTTTTGTCTGTCTCTCAACTGAGAGTTCGCTGCAGCAGAGAAGGGGAAAGGGGTTTTAACTGGGGCAGATGAAAGAGCCGAAACGGACGTTCCATCCAATCATCATCGATAATGCAGTAATTGACATGTTCGTAATGAATACTGACACGCGGGAATTTCTCGATGCTGTAGTACATGTTTTCCATTCGATGCCCTGTGTGAGAAGCAAGTGTAGATGTAAATACGCGTCGACAAGATTTTGGGCTTGGCTTTCTTTTTTTAAGTTATGACTGGGAGTTATTATGAAATGAATGCTGTGTGTTGCGCATGTAGGATGGAATTGATAATGTAGGTTACCGGAAGAGTTGTAAAGCTATTACATTCAGTTCATAATCACTCTACTCAGTGTAAGCGTTTTAATGAAATTAAATAACATTTTTATTGCAAGTTGGCATTAGGATATAATTTAATACAGAGAAAATTAGATCTTGACAAAGTAGTCTTAGTAAAAATCAATTGTTATAATTTTTATGTATTATATTTTGCTTTTAAAAAATTAGAAGAAAATAAATAAATGATTTCAAGAATCATTTCAAAAATTTTATGTTAAGTTATTGAATTGAACATATGAATTAGAAGTAAAAAGTTATTAAACGTTCTTTAAACCTTTACGTTTCTTAAAATTCATTTACATGAATATAAGATGAGAATTATTCATTGAAATCTTATGCAATTTTCCAGATTTGAGATGATGATTTAAATGTAGAGAATTTGCTTACAACTATGTCAAATTAGAAAATTGCTCGTAAATAATTTCATAAAAATATCAGTTAACTATTGGATTTTCATCAATTTTTTTATTAAAAAAGGTGAATTTCAGTTTTTATTTTCACCTTTAAAAATTGTTAAAACGTTTAACCGTACTTAATCCTATACTCCCGCAAGAGTGCCCCTCTTTGGCTTTCAGGAGAAATAGTCAGTTGGCCTCGAGATTCTTATCCGAGAGGAAATACTGCTCAATCTGTGCTACCTCTGAGAAACATTTAGTTTATAGTCTCTCCTCCTGAGACGAAATACATTTATAAATATAGAAATATCCCACCCCATTATTTGGTCTACAAACTCTCACTCGGAGAGAAATATATTTTTCGCTCCCTGTGCTGATCCGATTTAAGAGTTTTCGGCTTAGAAGTGGAGTCCTTCCATGAATCTATAATTACATTCTTTAAATGTGATATATATTGTACGTTTCTAATTGTATGTGTGTGGTCTTTGTGTTTGTACGCGTGTCAATAAGGCTGTAATTTCTCTAACCTGTGCCATGAGTATCTCAACTAACCACAAACCAATTGCAATCTGGTTGCCCAACATGCAAACTATAAATGTCAAAAAAGTATATTTTTTGCATAGGGTTATAATTTGTATTGTGAATTAAATTTAGTCTTCTTTTGTAGATAATATATATTTAAAAATGCTCAATTCGTCTTTCAGTGGTATTGTGTGTAGCTATTATGCGGGCGCAGTTCAAATCCACTGCGGTCATCCGTTGCAGTCCTCTCTTTATCGTCGTAGATGGGTTGCTCACGTAAATGCAACACTAGATTCACCAATATACAGAAGAAACAAAAAAATATATTTAACATTTCCTTATTTCACTTATAACCAAACAACCAGAACAACTTTTAGCAAAAAGAATAGGAAAAAAATTTCTAATTATGCTTTATTAACAAAAAGAATACTACAATTTTTCCAAAAATGGCCAAAGTGTAAGTGACAGCGTGTTATTCTAAATAATATCACATAATATTTGGATTTAACTATAATTTATAAAAGTTTGACTCGAAGAAAAAAAGCATTCTTCGCCAAATATTATAATTTTTAAACAGAAATTATAGTTCCTAAGATGAATAATTTAATTTCGTAACATAAATTTCAACAAATTTTTGTTCTCTCGAAATTAATCAACTAAAACGAAAAAATCTGTACTACGTTCTCTAAGAAACATTGCAAAACCACAAGTCCATGAAACAATAACAAAAATCAAATATACTATTTCTTAAAAGACCAAGGTTTAATTTTGGTATACTTTTAGGCAGAAACCTGAAAAAACAAATTTAATCTTTGAGAAATACTGCAGAAAAGGAAATATCTCAGCATTTAAGGAGAAAACAATTAATTATTAATTGGACAATATGCCCTTTTTCTCCTTTAAAACCACAAAAAGAAAAATCCTTCTAGATTATCTAAGGCAACCCTTTCTCCTCTAAACTATAATTACCTTTTAAAAATTTATCATCCACTCTGGCCTCCATTAAGGCAAGATTTCTTAAATGAGCTCTTAAAATTACTTGCTGCCGGAAACTTTTGTTTCTTTCAGAAGAAAACGCTACGGACACCATTTATCATCATCGAAAACCAATTGTTCGTTCTAATATCCACTTGCATGAATAAACAGAATCGACGGACTTCTTTTGGACGTATTAAATTATATTTACTTTTGCAAAACCGTGATGCGACACATTTAAAATGGTGGCGTCTGAATTTTTATAGATATTTCTGTTTGAAGAAGATTCATCGAATTGAATTCTGCTCAGAAGTGCGATAGAATATGTAAAGAGCGAGAAAAAATGCCTGATTTACAGCTTTCCAGTTTGTGAATTTGGGTGAAATTAGTTTACAGTGAAATGCGATTTGAAAATTGAGTTGGAATTGTAAACTGACTTTTATTCTTCAAATGTATTGGAAAAGAAGATGGGGAAATGGCAACATTTAAATTGAAAAGTCGTTCCGGAATTAATTGGAAAATTGCTGAGATTGATTGTCTATTTTAGTTTTCAATAAATTGATATTATAAAATACTAATAAATATATTTTATAAGTTATACTTACTAAAGATTTATTTATAATAAATATTATATCAATAAATATTTTTATATATTAATAAAAATTATTATTTATAGTTTTATTAATGAATACTTATATTTAACAAAATTAAAAATTAATGGAATATTTTTTATAATAAATATTTTATAAGTTAAAATTGATAAAAATTATTTTATATATTATACTTAAATTTAATTTATAATAATTAATAATTCATAAATATTTATATTTATTAAAAAAATATAAATTATAATATTATTAATAAAAATATTTTATAATATATGTTTATTAATAGAATATTTATTTAGTAATATATATTTATTTATAAAACATCTACTTTATAATAAATAATTTATTAATAAAAATAAGGACAAATAAATTGAAAAACTTATTTTTCTAATACAATTTAAATTGAATTATTTCATTTAAACAAATTATGGTAAATTTTTAAGATTAAATTTTACAAAATATCCAAATACACAAAATATACAATATTTTATATAATTTACAAATTTTACAAATATACTACAATTCATTTTATTACCCAAATTATATAAGATAATTTTGTCTTCTAAATAAGCAATTAATTTTCTTAAAATAAATAAATTTTTTTTTCTTTATAATTTATGTCTATTGAAATTGTAAAAAAAAATATACACTAAAAATGATTTGTTAAAATGTTATAATCAACATCATATTCCAATATGCCTTTCCAATTCAGAGTGAAAAATTTAACATACAGTTTTAATTTTTAAACTACGTTGGAATTATAGACGGAATTTTAGTTTTTAATTCACTAGGTTGAAAAGATGATACTTTCGAATTTTGACAAATTAAACAGTATATTTTATGCGATTAATGATTTAGTTTAATTTAAATAATGACTTGTGGAAATAAAGGAGACAAGAATTATTTTACAAAGAAGATTTTAAAGGCAAACAGTTTCAAATTACTTAGAAATGAGGTTTATTGTATACTTTGAAACGCGAAATTATATATTAAATATTTAATGTATATTTTAAAAAGTGACAATTTGTTAAAATTGTTTGAAACAAATTATTTTATCACATTAAATTATAAATCGCATATATTTTTATTTTTTATTTGCTATTTATCTTCTTAATTTTTAATGGAATTTAGTAGAAAATAAAAAATCATTTATTCAAAAAGTTTAAATTTAAAATATTAAAATTTTTATTTAAGTGAGAACTTTTCGCACAAAACGAAAATGTTCAAGAATGTATAAGTTCTTAAAATAATTGAAAACGAAGTTTATTTATTAATTTTTTAAGTAGTAAAATTTAAAATTCCCTTTTAAAAATATTTAGTTGTTAAGTTCAATATTCTCTATATTATATTAAATACCTACTAAATAAATTATTTAATAATCGATATTTGTAAAAATGTTTTATTATAATAAAATGTAAATATAAAATTTCATTATTTTGTTATATGTGCAACATTTCTCTTATATTTTTTTTTATATAGAGTAAAAAATACATTTAAATGTTTATTTGAGGGATTATTTAAACTGAAATTTAAACCGTAACTTTTTTTCATGTGAGTTGAACTGCAATATTTTTGTTTGCCCCTTGAGCAAAAGAATCACTACTATGGATGATTGACCCTGTTTGCATTGAAGATAACTCCTGTTAATGTGAAGTAAAGGGCGGCATAAAATAATTTTCCTTTTTGCAGCTATCTGCAGCTAAAACAAATAAACATAATGGAAAAATTTTTATATACATACTGTGGAATACATGAGGAGATGATTTCCCCAAACAATAAAGTCTTCAATAGGGTGAGAGTTTGCGTCTTTTTTTACATCTAATAATGAAAATTGTTATTAGAATTTCTAATATCTACCTCAAGCAGCTATTCGAAATCCAATTTCTCATTATCAGACATCAAAATACATGAATCAACAAAAGTTTACAATTAAATATACCAAATTTATTTCATTTCTTTCAATTCCAAATAAGAAGGTGTCTTTTTATACCTAATAATCAAAATTGTTTTTAGCATGTCAAATATTTATCTCAAGCAGTTGTTCATAAAACTGAACTCTTTTTCATAATCAGACATCAAAATACATGAATCAATATTAAAATTACAATTAATTACCCCAAATCTGCTTTATTTTTTTTTTCAATCCGAAATTAGGAAGTATCTTTTTATATTTAATAATCAAAATTGTTATTAGAATTCCTAATATCTACTACTTCAAGGAGCTTTTTAGAAATATAGAACTCTTTTCCATTATCAGACATCAAAATACATGAATCAATATAAATTTACAATTAAATAACACCGAATCTGTTTTATTTCTTTCATTCCCACCCTTTTATGTAACCATTACCACCCTATTATTTTCATGACACCTTTTATGTAACTTATAATCAAAATTCTTAATTAGAACGCCCCAACTTGCAACTCAAGCATCTGTTACAACTCATTCTTCACATTACAACGAAAAGAAACACTCTGGGACGAGGCAGACATGAAACGCGAACACTCAAAGGAAAATCGGCTTTTAATTATGAATGAGTTTGCTTTTATAAACTTCGCCAAGCGGAGATGAAAGATGCTGCTTCGCTCGAAAAGCATCGCATATCCTTTTGTCTCTGTTCACAACTGAGAGTTCGCTGCTGCAGAGAAGGGGGAAGGTTTAACTGGGGCAGATGAAAGAGCCGAAACGGACATTCCGTCCAATCATAATCGATAATGCAGTAATTGACATGTTCGTAATGAATACTGACAATGGTGGGACAAGCGGGAATTTCTCGATGCTGTATAGTACATGCTTTCCATTAGATGCCTGTGTGAGAAGCAAGTGTAGATGTAAATACGAGGTCGACAAGGATTTGGCTTCCTTTTAAGTTATGAGTGTGAGTTATTATGAATTTAATGCTGTGTGTTGTGTATGTAGGGTGGAATTGATAATGTAGTTTGTCGGAAGAGTTCGAAAGCGATTACATTCAGTTCATAATCACTCTATTCAGTGCATGCGTTTTCATTAAATTAAATAACATTTTTGTTGCGAATTGGCTTTATGATGAAATTTAATATATAGGAAATTATATCTTGATAAAGTAGTCTTAATAAAAAATTAATTGATATAATTTTTATCTACTATGTTTTGCTTTTTAAAAATTAAAAATAATTAATTAATTCAAGAATCAGTTCCTAAGAAAACTATATTAGGTTCTACAAATGAACATACGAATTAGAAGTTAAAAGCTATTAAATGTTTTCAAATCTTAACATTTCTTAAAATTCAGTTACGTGAATATAAGAATAAGAATAAGATGAGAATTCATGAGATATTCATTAATCTTTATTTAATTTGATAGATTTACAGATATGATTTAAATGTAGAGAAATTGCTTACAATGTCAAATTAAAATATTGTGCATAATCAATTTTATGAAAATATCAGTTAACTGTTGAAATTTCGTCAATGTTTTAGTACGAAAGGGGAATTTCAGTTTTTATATTTTTATGTTAAAATTTATTAAAATGAGCAACCGTTCTTTCTCCTGCACACTGGCAGGAGTGCCACTCTTTTTGTCGTTCAGAGAATTGGTCAGTCGGTCTCGAGACTTTCACCCGAGAGGAAGTACCACGCAACCTGCGCTGCCAGTGAGAAAAGTTTAGTTTATATATATTTATATATCCCGGGGCATATAGTTGACCAGCAGAATCTCACTCGAAGAGGAAGCATATTTCGCACACCCTGCGCTTATCTGTGTTAAGGTTTTTCGGCTTAGAAGTGGAATCCTTCCACGAATCTATAATTATATGTCTTTAAATGTGTTCAATATTGCATGTCTCTCATTGTATGTGTGTGGTGTCTGTGCGAGTGTCAATAAAGTTTTGAGTCCTCCAACCTGTGCCCCAAGTATCTTAATCCAGTATCACCCAGTTACAATCTCGTTGCCTAACCTTCACACTATAAAGTTTAAAAAATAAAAATTCCATTTTAAATTTACAAATTTAGGTTCGGTAAAATTTGTAACAGTAAATTAATCAATTATAGATAATAATGAACCCAGATATATTCAGATATGTAATGCTAAATCCAATCACACCCAATTGCAATCTGGTTGCTCAACCTGCACACTACAAATGTCAAGAAGGATATTGTTTGCTTAGGACCATAATTTATAATGTGAATTTAATTTGGTTTAATATATTCAAGATCTCGATTCGCGGGCGTCAATGATGTTGAGTGTATCTGCTAAACCGGGGCAGGGGGCAAAAGTTTAAATCTAGGGGTCAACAGTTGCAGTCAATCACTGCTGTCAGAAACAAACAGATTAGAAGGAGATTCAGACTACCTGAGCGCTTTTCCAAGATTTTCTACGAAGCAACACATAAAATGCGAGGAACTTATTCTCAAACATCCACCCTTTATAATCGTAGTTGAGTTGCTTGTGACACACATAAATGGAACACTGAATTCTCCAATGTGCGGAAGAAAAAAAAATATTCAACATGTTTCCTTATTACGCGTATAAACAAAAAATGAGAATTAATTTTACAGAAATAATAGAAAAAAATAGGAAAACTTTTAAAATTGTTATTTCTCAGCCCAAACACACCCAGTTGCAATCTGGTTGTCCAACCTGCACACTACAAATGTCAAAAATGATATTTTTGTGTTTAGGACCATAATTTGCATTGTGAATTAAATTTGAGTTTCCTTTGTTTGGAATTTATATATAATATATTCAAAATGCTCGATTCGAGCCACAATGATATCGTTGTGTAGTTATTATACCAGGAAGCTCAGGTTCAAATCAACTGGGGGCATCCGTTGCAGTGACTGCAATCTGAAACAAGAAGATTAGATAGAGATTCAGGATGCATAGAACGCTTTACCAGGGGTTTCTACAAAGTTACACATAAAATACGAGGAAGTTATTCTCCAAATGTTCTCTTTATCATCCTAAGTGTGTTGCTGATGACATGTGTTGCTATTGTTCCACTTATGCAAGTGGAACAATAGGTTCACTAATTGCAAAATAAAAATATTTATTCAACAGGTTTCCTTCTTTCTCTTACAAACAAACAATAAGAGCTACTTTCAAAAGAAAAAAAAATAGAATAAAAAAAAAAATAAGATAATGTTTTCAAATTCTCCTTTATTAACGACAATAATACGAAAATTTTTCAACAAATAGTTGAAGTTTAATTTTTAGCATGTATTCCATAATACCTTAGAATAATTGTATTTCTACAATAATTTAAAAGTTTTCATCAAAGACAATCTCTCTTGGCTAAACATTAGAATTTCTAAATACAAAGTACAGTTCCTAAGATGAAGAATTTAATTTCGAACATAAATATCAGCAAACATTTGTTCTCTCGAAATTCATCGACTACTACACGAAAATGCTGTTCGACGTTCTCTAAGAAACATTGAAAAACCACAACTCAATGAAACATTACCAAAAATCAATATCGTATTTCTTAAAAGACCAAGGTTTAATTTTGGTACACTTTTTAGGCAGAAACCCTGAACAAACAAAATTAATCTTTGAGAAATGCTAGAGAAAAGGAAATATCTCAGCATTTAAGGAGAAGACAAGTAATTATTCATTGGACAATATGCCCTTTTCCTACCTTTAAAATCACAGAGAGAAAAATCCTTCTAGATTATCTAAGGCAACTCTTTCTCCTCTAAACTATAATTACATTTTAAAAATTTATCATCAACTCTAACCTCCATTAAGGCAAGATTTCTTAAATAAGCTTTTAAAATTACTTGCTGCCGGAAACTTTTATTTCTTTTAGAAGAAAACGCTACGGACAACATTTATCATCATTGAAAACCAATTGTTCGTCCTAATATCCACTTGCATGCGTTCTAATGCATTCGAAACGTAGAATAAACAGAGTCGATGAAATTCTTTTGGAACGTATTAAATTATATTTACTTTGCAAAACCGTGATGCGTCCCATTTGATATGGTTGCGTCTGAATTTTTATAGATATTTCAGTTTGAAGAAGATTCATCGAATTGAATTCTGCTCAGAAGAGCGACAGAATATGTAAAGAGCGAGGAAAATGCTCGATTTACAGCTTTCCAGTTTGTCAATTTGGCTGAAACTAGTTTACAGTGAAATGCGATTTGAGATTTAGTTTTCAATCAATGCAACTTTTAAAATACTAATAAATATTTTATAAGTTAAACTTATTAAAAATTTATTTATAATAAATGTTTATTTTCTGTATTATACTTATTAAAATGTTATTTATAAATGTTTATCAATAAAATATTTATTTTGAGTATATTATACTTAATAAAAATTTTTAATAAATATTTTTTAATTAATATTTATGTTTATAAATGAAATATAATATTTATTAATAAAAATAATTTATAACAAATATTTTAAACAATTAATACATGTTTTATAAATTAAACTTAACAAAAAGTTATTCATAATAAATATTTATATTTATTAATGAAATCAAAAATTAATAAAATGCATTTTATTTGTAAATATTATAAAAGTTAAAATTCATAAAAATTATTTTATTATAAATATTATTAATAAGCAACTTCATTAATGCCATTTTTCTAATTAACTTAAGATGTGGAGTTATTGTGGTTCTTAAAACCACCTTGGAACTCCGTAACAGGTACGCCCGCCTTGCCCCAAAATATTTATTTTATAAATTGTACTTAATAAAAATTTTATTTAAATAAATATTTATTAAATGTTGTATAAGAGGAACTTAAAAAAAATTTCTTATAATAAATACATGAATATTTATTTTAAAAATAACATTTTATTAAAAATAAATATTCAGTAAGAAGTTCACGTATAATAAATATTTATAAATGGAATATCTATTTTACAATAAATATTTTGTTATTAAACATAATGATAAATAAATAAAAATATTATTTCTAATATTATTTAAATTGAATTATTTTATTCAAGTAAGATGTGGTAAGTTTTTAGATTAAATTTTCAAGATCGAGGAATTGATAAAAATATACTAAAATGCATTTTATTGCCAAAGTTATTAGAAGACCTAAATTATGATAAAATTTACGTGTAATGAAATTGTAAAAACTATACACTTAAAAATGATTTGTTAAAATGTCATAATCAACATCGCATTCCAGTATGCCGTTCCAATTTAGTGAGAAATATTTTACACATAATTGTAATTTGAACGTTGGAATTTTAGGTGTCTCTTTTATATCTAATATCTACTTCAAGCAACTGCATTGAAAAACAGTATTCCTTTTCATTATCAGACATCAAAATACATGAATCAATATAAATTTACAATGAAATACACGAAATCTGTTTTATTTCTTTCAGTCCCAAATGATAAGACAATACTTTTATGCAACTCATAATCAAAATTCTTAATTAGAACACCCCGACTTCCAACTCAAGCATCTGTTACAACTCATTCTTCACCATTACAACGAAAAGGAAACACTCTGGGACGAGGCAGACATGAAACGAGAACACTCAAAGGAAAATCGGCTTTTAATTATGAATGAGTTTGCTTTTATAAACTTCGCCAAGCGGAGATGAAAGATGCTGCTTTGCTTGAAAAGCTTCGCATATCCTTTTTGTCAGTCTCGCAACTGAGAGTTCGCTGTAGCATAAAAGGGGGAGGGTTTAACTGGGGCAGATGAAAGAGCCGAAACGGACGTTCCATCCAATCATCATCGATAATGCAGTAATTGACATGTTCGTAATGAATACTGACAATGGTGGCACACGCGGAATTTCTCGATGTTGTAGTGCATGTTTTCCATTCGATGTCCTCTGTGGGAAGCAAGTGTAGATGTAAATACGCGTCAACAAGGATTTCGGTCTGTCCTGCCTTCCTTTTTAAGTTATGAGTGTGAGTTATTATGAATTGAACGCTGCAATTATTTATTAATCTTTATTTAAATGTAGAGAAACTCCTTACAATTGATGTCAAATTAAAATATTGTGCATAAATAATTTTATGAAAATAACAGTTAACTGCTGAAGTTTCGTCAATATTTTTAGTACGAAAGGGGAATTTCAGTTTTTATATTTTCATATTAAAAATTATTAAAATGAGCAACCGTACTTTCTCCACACACTGGCAAGAATGCCACTCTTTGGCGTCCAGGGAGAATGATCAGACGGCCTCGTGACTCTCACCCGAGAGGAAGTACCACGCAAACTGAGCTACCGCTGAGAAACATTTAGTTTATAACTTCTCACCCCGAGATGAAATATATTTATCGTATCCCGGAGCATTAGTTGACCTGCAGAATCTCACTCGGAGAGAAGTATATTTCTGCACACCCTGCGCTTATCCGAGTTAAGGTTTTTAGGCTTAGAAGTAAAGTCCTTTCACGAATCTATGATTATATGTCTTTAAACGAGTTAAATATTGCATAATTGTACGTGTGTGGTGTTTGTGCCAATAAAAGTTTTGAGTTATCCAACTTGTGCCCCAAATATCTTAACCCAATCACACCACTTACAATCTCGTTGCCTAACCTGCACACTACAAAGTTTAAAAAATAAAATTCCATTTTAAATTTACAAATTTAAGTTTAGTAACGTTTTGAACAGTAAATTAATCAATTATAGATAATAATGAACACAGATATATTCAGATATGTAATGCTAAATTCAATCACACCCAATTGCAATCTGGTTGCTCAACCTGCACACTACAAATGTCAAAAGGATATTGTTTGCTTAGGACCATAATTTATAACGTGATTTTAATTTGGTTTAATATATTCAAGATCTCGATTCGCGCGTATCAATGATGTTGAGTGTATCTGCTAAACCGGGGCAGGGGGCAAAAGTTTAAATCCAGGGGTCAACAGTTGCAGTCAATCACTGCTGTCAGAAACAAACAGATTAGATGGAGATTCAGACTGCCTAGAGCGCTTTTCCAAGGTTTTCTACGAAGCAACACATAAAATGCGAGGAACTTATTCTATAAACATCCGCCCTTTATAATCGTAGTTGAGTTGCTTGTGACACACATAAATGGAACACTGAATTCTCCAATGCGCGGAAGAAAAAAAAAATTGTCAACATGTTCTGGTCAATTGTCTGATATGTAATGCTAATAACCCAACCACACCCAATTGCAATCTGGTTACCCAGCCTGCACACTACAATTGTCCAGAGGGATATTTTTGCTTAGGACCATAATTTACAATGTGCTGATTTAATATATTCAAAATCTCTATTCGCGCGCATCAATGACGTTGAGTATATCTGTTATACTGGAGGGCGTAAGTTCAAATCGAAGGGTCAACAGTTGCAGTCGATCACTGCTGTCAGAAACAAAGAGATTAGATGGAGATTCAGACTGCCTAGAGCGCTTTTCCAATATTTTCTACGAAGCAACACATAAAATGCGAGGAACTTATTCTCCAAACAACCACCCTTTATCATCGTAGTTGAGTTGCTTGGGACACACATAAATGGAACACTAAATTCTCCAATGTGCAGAAGAAAAAAAATATTCAACATGTTTCATTATTACGCTTATAAACAAAAAATGAGAACTAATTTTACCGAAAATAATAAAAAAAAAAAAATAGGAAAACATTTCAAATTCTGTCATATTAACAAAAAAGAATAGGACAATCTTACAAAATTGTAAAAGTGTAAGCTTTAGCCTTTGTTTTCCATAATATCTTAGACTACTTGGATTTCAGTAATAATTTAAGCAAGTTTATGTTTGCCTCAAAGATAATCTCTCTTCACCAAATATTCGAATTTCCAAATAAAAGTTAGAATGTCTAAGATGTAGAATTTAATTTACAAGCATAATTTTCAACAAATTTTTGCTTTCTTAAAATACATCATCTACTGCACGAAAAAGCTGTTATAGTTTCTATAAGAAACATTGCAAAACCACAACAATAACAAAAATAAAATATTCTATTTTTAAAAGACCAAAGTGTAATTTTGGCACACACTTTTAGGCAGAAACCCTGAACAAATAAAATTAATCTTTGAGAAATGCTGGAGAAAAGGAAATATCTCAGCAGTTAAGGAGAAGACGATTAATTAATGGAAAATATGCCCTTTTTCTCCTTTAAAACCACTGAAAGAAAAATCCTCCTAGATTATCTAAGGCAACCCTTTCTCCTCTAAACCATAATTACCTTTTAAAAATGTATCATCCACTCTGGCCTCCATTAAGGCAAGATTTCTTAAATAAGCTTTTTTAAAATTACGTGCTGCCGGAAACTTTTGTTTCTTTTAGAAGAAAACGCTACGGACAACATTTATCATCATCGAAAACCAATTGTTCGTCCTAACATCCACTTGCATGCGTTCTAATGCATTCGAAACAGAGTCGACGGACTTCTTTGGGAACTATATTTACTTTGCAAAACTATTAAATTATATTTACTTTGCAAAACCGTGATGCGACACATTTGAAATGGCGGCGTCTGAATTTTTATAGATATTTGTGTTTGAAGAAGATTCATCGAATTGAATTCTGCTCAGAAGAGCGAGGAAAATGCCTGATTTACAGCTCTCCAGTTTGTCAATTTGGCTGAAACCAGTTTACAGTGAAATGCGATTTGAAAATTGAGTTGGAATGGTAAACAGACTTTTATTCTTGAAATGGATTGGAAAGGAAGATGCGAAATGGCAACATTTAAAGTGAGAAATCTTTCCGGAATTAATTTGAAAATTGCTGATATTGAATATCTAGTTTAGTTTTCGATAAATTTAACTTATAAAATACTTATATATATTTTATAAGTTAAACTTTATTTATTATAAAATAATTTCTATTTTTTATCAATAAAATATATATTTTGTACATTATATTTCATAAAAATGTATTTATAATTAATATTTAATTATAAAATATTTATTTTATAAAATATTTATTTTATAAAATTTTATTTTATATAAATATTTAAAAATATTTATTTTATAAAATATTTATTTTATAAACTTTATTTAATAAAAATTATAAAATATTTATTTTATAAACTATATTTAATAAAAATTTATTTATAATAAATAATTTATTAAGAGTATTAAGGATTTATTTTTTATAAATATTTATATTTATTAATAAAAATATTTTTAAATAAATAAATATAAAAAATTAATAGATATTTTAAAAATTGAAAAATAAAATTTACTTTATAATAAATATTTATATTTATAATAAATATTTATATTTAATAAAATATGTATTTTATAATATATATTCGTTAAATTTAAATTGATACAAATGTTTTATAGTAAATATTTTTTAAAACATAAATATTTTATTAATAAAATTTTATGTATAATAGATAGTTATATTTATTAATAAAAATGTTTTTCATAATAAATATTTTAATAAAATACTAAAAAATATTTTATAAATTAAACTTTAAAAAATTTATTTATTATAAAAATTTGTTAGTTAATATTTTGACACAATAATAATAAAAATGTATTTATAATAATTATTAATAAAATATCTGTTTTATAATAAATAATTATAATGAAAAATGAATTAGAACCTTATTTTTCTAATATAATGTAAATTGAATTTTTTTATTCAAGCAATATGTTGAAAGTTTGTAAGATTACATTTTTAAGATTGATGAATTGTTTTAAATATACTAAAATGCGTTTCATTGCCAAAGTTATTAGATTACATAAATCATAAGAAAACTCATGCATATTGAAATTATAAAACATTATACACTTAAAAATGATTTGTTAAAATATCAATCAACATTATATTACAGTATGCCTTTCCAATTTAGATTGAAATATTTTACATACAATTTTAATTTGAAAATTACGTGGGAATCGCAAACTGATTTTTAGTTCATAATTCACTAGGTTGGAAAGATGATACTTTCGAATTTTGACAATTTAAACTGTAAATTTTATGTGATTAATAATTTAGTTTAATTTAAATAATGACTTGTGACAATAAAGGAAACTGGAATTATTCTACAAAGAAGATTTTAATGGCAAGCAGTTTCATATTACTTAGGAAATAAGGTTTATTGTATACTTTGAAACATGAAATTATATATTTAACTTTTAATGTATATTCTGAAAAGTGACAAATAGTTAACATTATTTTATCACATTAAATTATAAATCTTATATATTTTATTTTTTTTTTACTATTTATCTTCTAAATTTTTAATGGAATTTAATAGAAAATGATAAATCATTTAGTCAAGAAGTTTCAATTTAAAATATTATAGAAATGAGAACTTTTTTTCGTACTAAACTAAAATGTTGAGAAAGTATGAGTGGCTAAAATAATTGAAAAAGAATTGTTTTTAAGTAATAAAATTTTAGAAACCTTTTTAATTATTTAGTTAAATTTGTTGTTAAATTCAATATTCTTTATTATATTTAATACCAATTAATAAAGTTATTTAATAATTGGTAGAAGCGGAAGAACGTGAAGCGGAAGAGCTCTTATATAACTTGTGACAATTTATATAAAAGTTTCGACATCGACAATCAGGCTTTTCTGTCATCGATACGTAAATACGAAGAATTTTTCTCCAATGCCCTGCCATCATTTTGCGTGGATGAAGTGTTCATGATCTAGTAATTCATATATAACGATCGATTTCCATTTATACAGTGTATAAATGTATATCAATATCCATCGACGTTCAGCAGCAAAAATAGCATGTCTGTTCTAGATAATGTTGTTTCATGTACAATGCATAACGCTGTGAACAAATCCAACAAATATACCTTCACTCTTAGAAAGAGTTCAATTTGTCAATGAAATGGCAATTAAAACCCGACACTGCCCAGTACACCGAAAGTATCTCAAATGAGTCATTCAAATTAAATTCCACTTTAAGTATTAGACTACACCCAATAGAATTAGCAGATAATTTGTTTGGCCGAGCAATGACGTTTGATGCTGCTCAGCAATTAACAGTATTAGACAGATTTGGACCGTCTTATCACTGCTTCTACTCTGCCGTGGCAATTCGTTTCGACCATAGTGGATAGAAATTTACCGCCGTTTGATAACGGAATTTCTCTGTTGCAGGCTGAGTGATGGTAATTACAAATTAAGTAGGATAAGCCCCTGTATCTTTCTGGAGCAGCGGCGCATTTTGTTTAAAAGCTCTCAGTTTCAAAGTGGATTAATGCGGAAGTATTTCATTCGAAAGATGATAGCGGAAACGTAGCGAAATTGGAGAATTCAGCTGGAATTAAATATTAACAAACAATTGTGTTATTATTTAGTTGTCCCAAATGAAAATATTTCATTCAAATATCAATCAGAAAGTAAATCATGAGTCAGTGATAATGTGTACTACTACTGTGTTGGAAATGCATGTTCAAATACGCTGCTGGCATCTGATTTCATAAAAGAGGAGATTCAAAGACGATTACAAGAGCACTTTTTAAAGTATCTCTCATCGATAGTCCCTTTTTAATGTTTCCTGATACGGCATGCAAATGTGGATCAAATATCCCTAAAAGTCATCAAGAAAAAGCAATCCCTCTTCTTATTATGTGACAAGGGATTGTTTCGACATACAAACTTTAGTAACTGGAAATACATGTTCAAATCCACTGCTGGCATCTGATTTCTTTACCGAGGACATTGAGTGGCGATTGTGAGAGCATTTATAATTTATCTCGCATCGATAATGAAGCATATTGTTGAATTGTTTCTAATATGGCATGCAATTGAATTGTTTCTGATAATGTATGTGGATAAAATACCATCTGATTTCATAAACGAGGTGATTCAATGACGATTGTAAGATCATTATCTCTCATTGATAATCAAACTTCCTGTTGAATTACTGCTGATATGACCCGCAAATGCGGATCAAATATCCTTAAAAATCTTCAAGGAAAGCAATACCCTCTTCTTATAACGTGCCAGTGGATTGCTCCCGTTATTACTATAGTGTCGGAAATAAATGTTCAAATCCACTGCTGGAATATGATTTTATAACAGAGGAGACTAAATGACGATCATTTATAAAGTATCTCGCAACGATAATCAATCTCTCATGTTGAATTTCTTCTAATACGACACACAAATGTTGATCAAGTATCCCTAAAAGTCATCAAAGAAGGCAATGCCCTCTTATTAAGTGTCGGTGGATTGTCCGCCCCCTCCTAACATTATTGTTTAACTAAAAATTATTAATTCTGCAATTTTTGAGTTACATTTTAACAATAAACGGAAATGAAAATTAAATATTTAGAAGAAAATTATGATATAAATAATATTTTTACAAAATATGCCACACTTATAAAAATATTTTTCTTTTTCAAAATATTTAACTTTTTAAGTCTTTTGCTTTATATCTATCAAAAAGTACATTAGATTATTAATGAAAACAGACAAAGATACTAGCATTTTATTTTAGAAAAACCATAAAGAAAGGTACATCATTAAAATTTTAATTTTTTTTAATACTCAGCTAAGTAATAATTGGAAATAAAATCAAAAATTTTACATGTGAGAAACATTCAATCTAGATGAAACACGTTTATTTTTTATTAATGTAGTTTTGTTTCAAATCCAGAAACGTATCATTTTCACTTAAAAATATCTTTTTCCTTGTTAATTTTCCTTTGTTATGTTACTAACTAGCATAATCTGTGAGCCAATTATTTTAGTTGAGAGATCTCGTTAGCACTGTCTGGTGCTTCTAAAATATAGCAAACATTGATTATGTTGTGAAAATATTTAAATAACACAGTGAAATATTTTTCAGATAATACCTTATTAATGAGAAAACAATAGCTTTCAGAATCTTTATCTTAATTTCTTATCCTTTCAATAAATTTTTTCTACCTGCTCCCATTTTCACTTTTGAAGTTGAAGAATTATTGGTTGCATTTCAGATAATATTAGCATTATGTGCTTTCAGAAGCTTTTATAATCCTTTTTCATATATTATTGGGCATTGTATACATTATTATGATAGAGTGCAAAAAAAGATGGGGTTTGGGATACAATAAGTTATTTTTTATAATTCTGGACACACCTATCTGAGATGTTATTCCCATGAAAGTTATGTAGAAGATTCAACGTCATCCAGGATACACTAAGAAAGTAACTGTTCCATTTAGGCCATCATAATTTGGAACTCCCTGAGCCCTACTCGTGGCTCAATGGCAAAATGTACCGCTGGTGAGCATTAGGGCTGAAGTTCAATCCACTGGCGGTATTGTTGTAGACAGTTTCAAGAACGAGAAGGCTCGATGGTGTTTGTGAAGATAAGCATCTTGCATCTTTAGTTATACTATCTGATGGGAGTTTTCTGGATTTACTCCCAAACGATATGCAATTTCGGGTAGTTACCCCAAGGCAAGTCCTCCCGGAAGGCATTGCCCTTCTTCCTGGAGCGACACGGTGCTCCATAACATCAGAAGCTGCTTCCTTTCCCTCCATCCATGAGTAGACTACTCATGGAGAGCCCGTCCGAGCATGCAGACACTGAGAATTAGTCACAACAACAATTTGGAACGGATATCTTCATAAGTGATATGCATCCTTTTTCTTCTTTAACCGCCAATCTCACATCCCCGTTCCTTTCCTCCTTTTTCTTTTCCCACCTCTTCCTTTCCTTTTTTCTTCTGCCAAATTATTATTATTATTTTTTTTTTTTTGCACTTCCTTAAACTTCCTTTGCACTTTTTTTTTGTTTTTTGCACTTCCTTTGTACATTAATTTATCACGTGCATTTGTGACACAGACATGTGAACATTTGTTTTGATCTTTGCTTCGAACTCTCTTAATTAGAAAACTTGACGTATTATTCACCAGAGAAATTCGATCCGACAAATATAAATAGATCAGAAATTACAAGTTATTGTCACAGATTGAGACGCCAAGTTGCACTTTACAGGCAAGAGGTAAAATGAATAAAGCATTGCTGTTTCAGGAGTAGCAGATGTAGTTAGTATAATAAAACCACATCCATAGGCTTTAATAAACGCTTGAAATTGAAAAATGTTTCGTCTGTAAGTGAGACATGACATCATTGATGAGTTCTTTGCATTTTTTTCACCAGATTAAACTGTGCCAAAATGGACATCCTTTAACGGGAAACTGCGAACGGTGGTCATCTGACCCTAGTAAAGCGCGACGGTCTGTTGGCGTACTAATTTACTAAGCTATGTTGTCCGCTGACTGGTATCAATCAGTTTTTTCATCTATGGCGATATATCAGTAATCCATTGGCGATGTTTTTCTTGGCCAACCATCATCAAATTATGCTCGCCAACCATCACCAAACCTTGACCATTCTATCTCGTGTCAAGTCGTATATATAATTTATTCTAGCAATATTGTGCGTGAGAATTCTGAACTTGCATATATTAGCTTTGATAGAGTTTTCATCAGGACTGATATTATAAATATGCAGTACTCGCCCTGTTGCATGTGTTTTGTAGGTTAACATTTTATCCCTAATATTTGAGTAAGAATCCATTTTCTACCAAATTGGTGTTCATTTCACGGATTGCAATGCGTCCTTTTCTGCATTTCGAGACAGTCTACATAAACATTATATCTTTTCTCAGGTTTTGCTCACCAGTATACAGGGCTCATATTTCCTTGAAACTTCTTCTTCAATGGCGCAACTACTGGTAGGTCGCCGTCTGACTACTTTTAGATTCCGAAACATGAAATATTTTTTTTTTACGGAGTGAGGTTGTCAGCCCTACTCTCAACTCTCTTACAGTCATAGTGGTGAGGTATCTATGTTTTAAATGGGATTCCAAACCACCTACCCGAACCTTCAGAGAGACTAGCCAGAGCGCTAGTCACTCGGCCATCAGGCCTCTCATCGGTACTACACTAATAATTGTATCTACACTAATAATCTTGATTTTGTCTTTATTGTTTTATAATATAAACAAAACTTATTATCTTAATTTTGTGCTCAGATATGCAGGCATTTCTAGTACTTCGCGCGATACATGTGTGAAGCTAAAATTTCAGTCGAGCTTGATCTTAAATGTCTGAACCAATCAGATACTACCCCTGAACTCCATTTAGTTCACTATCCCTACTCCTGCAATTAATTTCACTAACAATAGCACTAAAATTTGTATAATATAGTGAAGACAAATGGTCAGTATATTGCAATTCCGAACTTTGTGTGTATATTGGATTTCTGAAAAAAAAAACCTAATATTTAATTATAAAAGACTGAAGTCTACAAAAAAAAAAAAAAAAAAAAAAAAAAAAATTCTATTGCATGATTTTCATTTAATCATATAGGTAGTATAATGTCCATCTAATTTAAAAATAAGGAAAGAATGCCAAAATTTTATTTCTATATTATGCAAAACAAATCTTAATGTTAAAGCTTATGTAAAGCAAAAGCTTATAAGTTTATGTTAATTGTATTATCATATTTAGTAGTACTAAATAGGCTAATAATTAATATAACATCTCAAATTTTGCGCCATCAGTTTTAGTTTATTTATGACTACTTTGGCATTCATCTTGAATAAAACAAGTAATATAATTTTTTTTTTAAAATTCAATTCATACTTTTTTTTTTTCACTATATTGCAGAAAAGTCCTTTTCAAATAAAATTGAAATTTTCCTCTTACATCTGGCGCCATCTATTGTTAGATACATGCAACTTAAATCTAAAAAGAAACTAAAATTAATTAATTAAATTTAATTAATGAATTAATATTTGAAAAAAAACTGTATTAACATTCAGTGTCATCCACTACAAGTTTAAAAAATGTATTTGAACTTGAGTGGATGAATAAAAAGTGTATTAACGATTGAAAATTTGAATAAGATATATATAGGGAGAGTGTGAACTAATAGTATGAATTGAAAAATACATCAAATCTTTACGTTTCTTTGTGAGTGAAATACAAATATATATCTTTGCAAATTAATTCTTTCACATTATGTAAACACTGCGACATAAATTAAGAATCGGCTTTTTTCAATTTGAAAGAAGAAATCTAGATATATTTTACTTGCCAGCTTAATTTTATAAAACATCACGTAAAAAACACACTTTGAACTGAATGTCTCACGAGAAAGTTTCCTCTGATTGCATTAACAAGCTTATTATCGCGTAAGACACAAAATGATTCTCATAATTTTGAATGGAGTTCGGATTTCATACTTCATTAACGCGCATCGTTACGATACTCGCTGTAGCAGAAAAGAACAGAAACTGATTCGGTCTTCTCTTGCGTGATGAAACAAAGCTGTAAATTAATTAAAAGAAGAGAAAGATAATGAACTAAATTTTAGAAACAGGGGTTATGATGACAGCGAATAGTTTTTCCCAGTTTTATCGAGTCGTGTCTATGGATAAAAGATCTAAATTTCTGCGTAAACTTCCCCAAGTCTTGGCAAATATATGCCTTGTTGCTAATTAAGAAATCTGTAATCTTGAGCCCTTTTCTTCTTATTAAGTAAATCTTTTTCAAGCTCCATGTTTTAGAAAGATGTTAAGCAAATATCAGTTATATATATAGAACCAAATGTTATTTCAAAGAATCTATTTCAGTTTAACTTGATTTATAAGGAAATTAATTTAATCAAAAATATAAATTAATATTAGCTAACATTCAAAAATATAGAAAAATTTCGTTGCTTTATAACTCCAGACACTTAATTGGTGAAAAATTACCAATGAAAAAGTATATTTAGCGATATTTAGAGCAAGCAATTTGAAGATATACAGCCCTACAACTATATTGTGTCATCATAATTTAAGAAGAACATTTTCAGAGAAGTTACTGGCGTGTATGTCTTGAACCGATCCACGTTAGACTATAAGTACTGTAGATTCTGGTCTAATTAACTCAAAGTGTGCACAAAATGACCGTAGAACGACAAACCAAACTCTCAAAGCTACCAGAAAAGTTCCAAGAATAGGAATAACTATTAACTTGGTACTTGTAAAGTGAAAAAAAAGGCACCTCGAAATCCCATAATTATTGTGAGCCTTGTAAAGAACTATGAATAGCATCCATAATCAATAGGTAATTGTGTCATGGTTACACAGTGTACAGCATTTTAGTCTCATAACCTCCGCATTCTATCAAATTTAGATTTTCTCTCGGCTGTGAAATTTGATAAACATGTATTTTCACTTTTTATTTTATTTGCATTCTCATATGAGTTAAACTCTGAATAAATAGTTTTTTTTTTTGAAAAAAGATCTATGATTAACCTTGTTTGAAATTTCATATAAAAAGAAAATCAAAAGAGCCTCAGAATTCTTTTACAATGTATTTTTATATAATTTTTTGTAAAAGAAAAAAATAAAAATGTGGTAAAAGTTTGTAAAAAAGCATGGCTGTGTATCACAAGTAAACACAAGGTGATTAAAATAAAAATTCATTAGTCAGAATGAAATGATATTTCATAAAATGCAGGAAATAATGGTATTTTGTCTTGACCTGAATGTACATGAAGCTAATTTTTCTGGCAAAAGAAAAAATAATAATTGGTCGATAGGTGGCGCTGCACTTATCATAAGATTGCCAATTAAAAGACATGACATGCGCACCGCACATTGTAATTGTGATAAAAACGAGGATTATACAGTTTCTGTTATTCTCTGCTTCCGAGGTCATCATGACGATGTCATTGAAGGATAAAGCTTTTCTTCTGCAACTTTTTTACAAGAACGGCGACTATGCGGACGAAGGAAAGCATTTAGTTCGACATCAGTGGGTCAAGTAACTGCAGCAGTGGATCAAACAGGTGAATGTATATATATATATATATATACACTGAAGTGACAAAAGTCATGGGATACCTCTTAATATCGTGTCAGCCCTCCTTTTGCCCGGCGAAGTGCAGCAACTCGACGTGGCATGGACTCAACAAGTCGTTGGAAGTCTTCTGCAGGAATATTGAGCCATGCTGTCTCGATAGACGTCCATAATTGTGAAAGCGTTGATGGTGCAGGATTTTGGGCACGAACAGACCTCTCGATGATGTCCCATAAATGCTCGATGGGATTCATGTCGGGCGATCTAAGTGGCCAGATCATTCGTTGGAATTGTCCAGAATGTTCTTCAAACCAATCGCGAACAGTTGTGGCCCGGTGACATGGCGCATTGTCATCCATAAAAATCCCATTGATTTCTGCGGTTATTTGACGCAGTGTTGCTTGTCTGTTAGAATTTACGACTCTTTGCAGTCGTCGCCGGTCTCGGTCGTTAAGTGCAGGCGGTCGACCCCTGCGCTGTCCATGGTGGGATGTTATGCCTGAAATTTCATATTCTCGGCACACTGTTGACACAGTGGATCTGGGTATGTTGAATTCCCTAACGATTTCCGAAATGGCATGACCCATGCGTCTAGCTCCAACTAACATTCCGCGTTCAAAGTCTGTTAATTCCCGTCGTGCGGTCATCATCACGTCAAAACCTCTTCACATGAATAACTTGAACAGAAATGAAAGCTCTGCGAAAGCACTGCGAATTTATACCTGTTCTACGCGATGCTACTGCCATCTGAAAATTTGCATATTGCTATCCCATGACTTTTGTCACTTCAGTGTATATATATATATATATGACAATTTCACTAGTCACAGTTGTCTTAATACACTTTCGCTCTTCACCATCTAGAGCTTTGAAATTCGCAAGACACCGGCAATTAATGCACCGCACAAATACATCACTTTCATTTACAGTTGCGGCACCTGTTTCCTCCGAAACTGAACATTCTTTAAACAAATCGGATTCGCATCCAGTAAAGGCTAAGAACCAACATAAATATACACCCTTCGAACAGACACACATAAAATATGCCATCCCAAAACATGAATTATACAATGATTACAAACAATTTAACCTGAATATAAAAAAAATATTTATAAATACTTTGACACCCATATCGACACGACATAACACTTGCCATCCCAACACATGAATTATACAATGATTACAAACAATTTTACCTGAATACAAAAATATATTTATAAATACTTTGATGCCCATATCGACACGACATAACACTTGCCATCGAGGCTTCTCGTTTTTGGAAACAATAACCGAAAAATAATGAAAATCTTCCAGCTTTTATTTCTAAACTACATATTTCTCGATTTCCCATTTTGCAATTATTATTTTCTTATTACTATGTGACAAATTAATAACAAACTGTTAAAAAAATGGTACAGTCATTTTCTTAAATCGCACTTAAATATATCTGCTGACGACTTTAAACATTTTTGGCTCCAGCATCTTTTGCCCCAACATAAAAAAAAAATCCACTTCTTCTATCAAATATGTCTTATTTCCCCCATATCTAGTTACCTGACTGTACATCACGTACCGTCTTTTTCAATAAGAGGCAATACTGGGGCGATACTGATTGGTTTCGATTGTTGTCATCAATAATAACACAATCCTGTGTAAGCGAGCCTATTACGCGTAATTGAAGCCATTATCAGATATTATTGGATAATAGAGATACTCCGGGTTAAGCCATAGAGTGTGATTAGATCCGCTTTTATTGATCCCCCAGCGATTCATTTACAGAAGGAGGTTGAGGGACAGACAGTTCATGGCACTTAGCAATGGAAGAAGGATTTACGAGACACGATAAGGCAGATTTATCCAAGACTGTATGGAACATGTTGGATAAAAAGACTGACTAATCTTTTATGGGTATTTATATAAGGGTGTAAAAGATAAACTTTTTAGCTTAGTGACTGAAATTGTTAAAATATTGTTACTATCAAGGATATTTCCCTTTCAGAATTTAAATGTGGATTCATATTAAATCATAAATTGCATGCACCTAATTGTATGTAAATGACGAGTTTTAATTAATTAAGAAAACTAATTTTTTTAGTTTAAATTACTTCAAGTATTTAATTTGTTAAAAAAACAGTTAACTTTCTTAGTAAGATTAACTATAAATTACATTACAGCAGCTATACTATATTTCTATTGATCCTGCAGAGATTTATTTCTAGGTTGGGGAACAAGATTAGAAAGGGAAAATTCATGGCACTTAGAAGATGAAGGCACATTTATACCAGGATAACACAAACTTTTCAAATGCTGTTATTATTTTCGAACATCTTGAAAAATTAATTTCTAATCATAATATGTGAGTTTATATATCGTGAGAGAATAATTTTTTTCTGGGTAGGTGGCATTAAATGAGTTTTATCTGAAATTTTTCGATATATTAAGAAATTATTGGTATAGAATTAATATTAAGATTTTTGTGGGGTTTTCTAAATGTCTATCTTTTACGTTGTTTTATATTAAAGTAACAAGCTTGTGTTGATGAAAGTATTGTTTGATATGTGTTTTCTAATTATTTATTTAGTTTGATTATTCATTTAGTTCATTTAATTGGTGTCTTTCTTGTAATACGATAATTATATGCTGTATTACTGCAGCACTCTTTGAAATTCAGTCAAAGATTGCTGATTATTTAAAAGAAGGGACATAGCTTCACTTACAAATAGTTGTTGAGGAAGCAGATAATTCATGTCATTTCGCCAAAGAGAAAAATCTTCCAAATTCAGATTATTTATCTACCAAAAAAAAGGATTAAGAACAGATCAAAGGAAGATAGTTGATGTCACATCACGAGAGAGACAAAAATATTTCGAGACAAGACAAGTATAACTATAAACTATTTTAGCAAAATAGAGTTTCAATATTGCGAAATGTGTAATTTATAAACACGTCGTAAAGAATATATAATTTTATATGAGAGTATATACATCTTAAGAAAAATATATTTTTTTAGACTAAATATAATTACTCTTGAAATGGGTTGAATTGCGTTAATTAAAATAATTCGAATATGATTCATTTCAAAATTTGAATGCGGATTCTCATTGAATAATAGCACTAAATTTGTATGCATTGTAATTAGTTATTTAAATTATTTCATTTCTATTTTATTATTTTTTAGTTTAATTTTTATTTAACCCTACTCTTGAAAAATGTATTTCCATCCTAGTAATTCCCCACTATATACTACAAAATAGGAGCTGATACTGAAATTGTATTGATTTCTCCAGCACCATTTAGAGAAAGAAATTGGTTCCAAGATAAGACACAAAATCAATATCCCTAGACAATAGGAGCAGGAGGATTTTAGGAGACAAAGATAATAGAAAAGTTTACTAACATATTCAGATGTAAGAAAGTCTAAAAAAATTTTAAAAATGTTTTTTATGTACATAAACATCAAAATTTGAAAATGTTATTCATCGTTTAATAGTTTTAGTACTTATTGTAGAATTGTGTGTGAATTGTAAGAATAAAATATACATTAATCCAATTGTAATACATTTGATTTTAAATTTTAAATATTATTTTGCAGAAAAATTAATTATATTAAAGAAATATTTATACATTATATAAATACAGGGCGGTTATAAAAATTCCTCGACGTATGAATAGCTAGCTATCATACCATTCACAGAAACTCAACAAAATTTTGGTGTAAGATATTTAGAGGAATGCCTTTAGAAAATCACATGAAAACAAAAGTTAAATTCTAACAGTTACAGTTACAGTGACAAAAAATTTAAACGCAACGTAACGGAAAACCATAAATAGCGTTAGGATAGTACATACAGCGCGAAAATCACCGGCCCTAGACAAGCTAAGAAGAAAAATAAAAACAACCGATAAAAGCAGAGAAGCAACATAAAGCAAAAATAATTAATTGTGCTTCACAAATTTAACCTTCTTTACATAAGAGCCACTTTACTTGAGGACAAATGGTGGATACTACTGTGTCCAAAAAGTAAGACAAATTTTCATTTTAAAATTCCCGGGGTTTATAGAATTTCAAGTTTTTTAGGTTGCTGGCACTGTCCCTGACATCTGTGTGAAATTTGACGCCCAAATATCCATTCGTGTTTGAGATACGCTTGGCTTTGTAAGACGCTAAAACTGATTCCTGCGATTTTTGAAATGTCTGAATTAATTGAACAAAGAACTTGTATTAAATTTTGTTTGCGGAAATGTATAGAATGTTGCATAAGGCATTCGGTGAGCATTCCTATATTGGACAGAAATGATTAGAAGTGGCATAACTAGTTCAAAGAAGGCAGAGAATGCGTTGAAGACGAAGAGCCCTCTGGTCGATCATCAACCTCAACTGACGAAGCTCACGTCCAAAATTTGGTGTTTGCAAACCGACGATTTACAATTAGATACCTTGCTGCAGGTGTTGGAATTTCAAAAGGATCGTTCAATTCCATTTTGGGCCTCAAACGTGTCAAATCTCGATTGGTACCGAAACTACTAAATGCGCCAGCTCCCACTGCGTTGATTCTTCGTGACTTTTTCGTAAAAAATGAAACCCATAGAATTCCATAACCACTGTATTCACACCGTACGACTTCTGGCTATTTTCAAGTACTACTCAAAAACCACCCCGGGGATACCGTTTTGAGTCGATTGAAGAGATTGAACGTGAATCGCCGCCCGCTTTGAAGGCCATCCCTGCCGATGACTTTTTTGCATGCATTGAGAATTGGAAAAAGTTGGCATAAGTGCATTGTTTCTGGAGGAGATTATTTTGAAGACGATGAAATAAATTTCGAAAAAAAAAAAAATTGTTCTTACTTTTGGGTACAGTAGTAGACCTTCGTCTGTTATCTCTACAAATAAGTAGGAGGCGATAATGAAGGTTCTTGTTATATAACACCACACGGTCACTGTTTCTAATGAGATCACATCATATGGATTTTCCTTTGCCCAGTGCACGCAGTACTTGGAATTAACGTTACCAGTCAACGAAAAATGGGCCTCGTCCGTTCACAGAATGGACTTTTGCAACAGTCTTGACAGGAACGGAGGGTCATCCAGGCCGAGATCGATGGCATATACAACCAGTTTCTTCAATTTTGCTTATCAAGTCGTGTACAGTTGTTGCAGAATTGCGCGTATTCTATGCATAACCTATGGTTTTAACATAATCTATGCATAACCTACTAACAACCTCGGCATAACCTATGGTTTTTCCAGTAGATTGGACTTTATATGAAATACAAATAACAATTACATTTTTTGGTTATTTTACATATATGATTTAAATTAATATAGGTATTTGATTTCATCCGAAAATGAAGTATTTTTATAAGCAATAAACGAATAAATAATTTTTGTGTAATATGATAAAGATTTAAAATTTCAATGACGTCTAAAATAGTACAATATGTATCTTGAAAATATCATCTGCAATTCGTTGGATAATTTTTTTTTTTAATTTTTAATTTCAAAAAATTCTTTTCACGAAATGTAATATTTAAATTACATGTTACGTGAGTTAATATGGCAAATTATCTTCTTTGTTTTAACTAACAACCAGCTTTCATTTTGAAATTCAGTTTAAAATTTTTGCAGTAAAAAGAAGAAAAGAAAGTTACCTTTTTATTTAATAATTTGCAATTCAAAAAGAATTGCAAATTAATAAATAAAATAATACGAAATATTTCTAATTATACATTATAGTAATCGATATTTAAAAATGAATTATTATTTTATTAGGTACTGTAGGATAATACCTTCGGAAATTCTCGATAAATTATCACGATTCATAAAATTCCTGAAAATTCTAATATGTCAATGTTCTACAAAATTTTGAAATTCAATTTTAAAACTATTTATAAATCAGTAAAGGAAATTATTTGTTTATTGAGTAGCTAATTATAAAAAATTCTCGTGTAATTCTATTATTAAATTATATAGACATTATATCGTTTACTGCTTGCAGCTATTTAAAAAATAGCTGAAACAGTAAACTGACTGGCTTTCATTAATTTAATTTCAAATTAATGAATACATTTTGATAAAATGTAAAATTATTCTATTTTTCAAAAGTGTTTAGCAGTTAAAAAACCGATGATTTTATTTCCTATTTAATTGCTATTCATAAAATTAAAACATCATTTATCATTCGATTAAAAAAAAAAAAGCGCGATTTTTTAATGATTTAGAACTTATATTCATAAAAAAAAAAAAATCACCTTAATGAATTCAATTTGTTTAAGTGGATGTAAAAAAACATATGAGAAACGGTAAAACATTCTTTCTATGATGGATAATGGTACAGAACCTTTTATATGGTTTTTTCATTGAAAAACCCTCTAGTAAATGTTTATATGAAATATACATTAGATGAACTTTTAAACTTGGTTCATTGATTGAAGTACTATGCATCAGATGAACTTTTTAAATGTGGCACATTGATTCTGATTATTGGTCACTTTTACAATTAAACAATCAACTTGATGGACAAATTTCGGTCTCTGATATCATCACAATTTGAAACAAATGCACTCAAAACACTGAAGAGTTCATATCTTCAATCTTCTAATATCTAACATATATGGTATGCAACATATGTGAATTTATCGTGTTTTTCCCTGAAGTATTTAATCATATAGAAATATTCAACGTTTTCACCTCAAAAACTCTGCGTCTCTTTTCTATGATAGCATTTCAAGGCGTACTATACCTTAAAATAAAATAAAATTTTACTTTTCAAAAAAATGCATATTTCAATAAAATGTATATATATATATATATATACACATATACACTCAAGAGCCAAAACATTATGACCACCTGTCAATAACGAGTTGGCCCACCTTGGCGCGCAACACAGCTTCAACCCCGCCTTGGCATGGATGCCACAAGTCCTTGGTAGATGGCCGGAGACAGATTGTACCAGATGTTTAAGCAACGGTCACGCAATTCCGAGATATTGCTAATTGGTGGTCTTTGAACTCTGAGCTGCCGTCCCAGGACATTCCAAATGTGTTCTATCGGATTGAGATCCGGTCAGTTAGGCGGCCAGGACATTAACTGGAGTTCAGCATCCTATTCCTGGAACCACTTCAACACAATTTTAGCCTTG
Organism: Caerostris extrusa; assembly: GCA_021605095.1. NCBI lineage: Eukaryota > Metazoa > Arthropoda > Arachnida > Araneae > Araneidae > Caerostris > Caerostris extrusa. Next base: position 71,314 of record BPLR01005303.1, on the reverse strand, counting down.
TGGCAAGGGGCGTTGTCCTGATGGAACATTCCATTTCCAGCTGGAAAAACAGAGGCCATGTAAGGGTGCAACTGGTCCGCAATGATGTTCAGATACCCTGTAGCATTCATGGTCTGCTCTATCACAACCACGGGTCCCAGAGACGCCCAAGAGAACGTCCCCCAAAGCATAATACCGCCACCACCGGCCTGTGTATGACCTACTGTACATTGAGCGAGCAACTGTTCGCCTGGAAGATGGCGTATCCTGGACACGGCCATCGGCGTGATGAATGAAAAACCGTGATTCATCAGACCAGGCAACTCTCCCCACTGATCCATGGACCAGCCACGATGTTCCCTGGCCCAGCACAGGCGCAATTGGCGATGACGCTTGGTCAACAAAGGCACACGAGTGGGACGTTTGCGGCGTAGCCCCATATCCAACAGTGTCCGCTGAACAGTGTGCTCCGATACTATTCTACTTGGCCCTGCTTTGTATTGGGCTGTCAGCTGAGCCACTGTCTGGCTACGGTTTTGCCTCATCATGCGAGACAGTCTCCGACGACCTTTTCTTTGATAGCGTGTGAACGTCCAACACCATGTCGTCTACTGCTGGTTTCACCGTCATTCATCCACTTTGCATAAGTACTAACAACTGTAGATCGCGAACAACCCACGAGACGTGCAGTTTCGTAAATATTGTTCCGAGCCTTCGAGCCATTACAATCTGTCCTCTATCAAAGTCGCTTAGATCCGCAGCCTTTCCCATCACACAGAAGTAAGTGAAAGAATGATTCTTCAGACTCTCCAGCAGCATTTAAATACCACTTCCACCTGATCACTTGCGTTCCACGTCATCCAGGCGAGTTCATTGCAAAATGTAGGGGTGGTCATAACGTTTTGGCACTTGAGTGTTTATCTATATATACACACACACATATATATAGTTATATTATATATAGTTGTATATTTGATTTTCAATATACATAGTAGATGCCTATGTGAAGATGAATTTCAAATGAATTTTTAAGTTTGGCACATTTATTCCGAACCTTATTGGTTACTTTACGATTAAAGAACAAATTTACATAATTTTCAAATTGTGATGCCATCAGAGACCGAAGTCTAGGCCTCAAGAGATTTCATATATATATATCTTCATATACATTCATTTGTAAAGAGTTCACTCATGCATCATTCATATGATCTAGTTCAGGAGTAGACACATATGAATGTTCATCTCTGTAGTGTTCATATATATATTCACTCTTTTTATAATATCTTTTTCTAATATCTGACATATAAGATATGACATGCAACATATGTGAATTTATTTTGTTTATCGTCGAAGTATTTAATTATATAGGAATATTCTTGTTTTCACATATGTTGTGATTCTGAAAAACTTTCCTTGCATCAGAAACTTACTGCATTAACTATCAAGTCTCTTTTCAATGATAGCATTCAAGGCTTATTATATATTAACATAAAATAAAATTTTAATTTTTCAATGAAAACGCATATTTCAATAAAATGTGTATATAGATATTTCTTTAATTATAAATATATTGAATTGCATATATATATATATTATTAAATTTAAAAAATTCTTCCCATATAGTCAAAATAATAAAACTAAGTTTTTAAATACATTATGTTGGGAGAACATTTCAAAGGTACAAAATTTCAATTTAAAAAGATTTCAATGGGAAACTTATTATAATGTTTATTTTAATTAAATTTTTGCTATCTCATGTCATCGTGAAATCCAAAATTTGATTGAAAATTAAAGTTAAATATTTATTTTCCCAACTTAAATATAATAACATGAGTTTAATTTAATATATATTCAACTAATATAAAGTTAAATATTTAAATTCCTTAAAGCAGAAATATGGGAAATAAAAGTAGAATATAAAATATTAATCAAACATTAAATAAATGAGTTGACATATTAAAAATAAAATAAATTAAAAAATAAAAAATAATAAGGGAATATATTAAAATATTAAATGAAACTGATTTAAAATCGTAAGAGCAAACTATAAACTTAGTAAGACTAATTATAATCGTTAGTAAGAATATTACAATATGTCGAAAATAAAATAAATACGTTGTTATTTTGAATATTCTATTTATAAAATTCTCTAATGAATTTAGAATATTTCTTACCCAAAAGAATAATTTTAAGAAAGTTAAAAAATATAGCTTCATCTTTAAAAATAATAATATAATAGAAAGTGAATATTTTACAAATTAATGTCAAAGCACAAACTATTGAAAATGAATATCAATTAATAATTATATGATGATTTGAAATAATTCTTCATTTCATTTTAATCTGATTTAACTGATTTTATTAATACATTTTTTTAATTGTTTTATTTGAAAATTACCTTATTAACAGAAAAAAAAAACTATAAATTATTAATCTTTTATACCTAGAATTTCAATAAGTTTTTATTTGAATCAAGCTTTTATTGAACAATTGTACTAACACTTTCATTTATATCAAATAGTGAATATATTTCTCGTATAGCCATAAATAAACAAAAATAGAAAAGAAAACTCAACCTTTTTCACATCTGAATAACTGCAACAAAAATTTAAAAACAAGTAATATATATTAAAAAAAAATTAAGTCAATTCCTATTTTTTTGTTCACTATATATTGCAGAAAAGTCCTTTATAAATAATTTTCATTCACTTTTTAAAGTTTATCTGGCGCCATCTATTGATAGATATATGCAACTTAAATACAAAAAATACTAAAATTAATTAATTAAATTTAATTACTGAATTAATATTTGGAAAAACTGCATGAACAACAAGTGCCATCCACTACAAGTTAAAAAAAAAACAAAAGTTTGAACTTGAGTGGATGAATAAAAGTATTTTATGAACGATTGAAAATTTGAACAAGATATATATAGGAGAGTGTGAGCTAATAGAAGGAATTGAAAAATCAAAATTAAAATCTAAGCTCTTTTATAATAACGACATGTTTAAAATAAATAATGATCTTCATTGTTAATCATTATTTGCATTACTTAGCAAATTTAGGATTCCAACAAATTATTTAAATTTTTATTGGGCGATTTAATACATTTAACGGTTTTAAAAGCATTAATAGAATGATGGCATAGGAGAGGCGCACTTAATATTAGAAGGTGATCATTAAAGATTATATTGAATTGGTATAATTGCGATAAAATAATAAAAATGTATGATTATTCTATTTAAATTAATTTTAATTATTTTTATAAATCAATAAAATAAAGTCAATTTTTTTGTGTTTATTTCCATCTTTGTAATCATAACAGGAAGATGGTAATATAGTATATAATAACATTAACAGAAACGATTGTTATTTTGTATACATCCCCGTTACTCTAACATTAAAACTTATAGGCTTTTAATAATACAAATTGGTGTTATAGTATTTTTCATACGTTTAAAATTGAATTAAATATCTCGGGTTTCATAAATGTAAAATTTTTGAGTTAGTAGATAAAATAACTATAATAAATAATTTAGTTAATCAACTACCATTGCAACATTAGCTATTTAAGTGATATTTCCAACGATATTAAACATTGAATATTAATTATAAATGTTATTAAGTACGTCCATTTTTGGTGTGTGTGAGTAATGTGTAACTAAATAACAAAAAATGAGTTATTGAAAAACTATTATTGTTGCTTAAAAGTTTTCAAATTTATTTATTTGTAAAAATATCGCTTGTTCCTTGGTAATTTACCAATACTCAAAAAGCAGAAATATTCAATATATTTGAAGAATATTAAAATATCAATAAATTAACAAAGATTGTTTTAGAGACACATTTGATTGAAATGAATGGAGATATCATTAATTGATTATGATTCCGAAGTTCTGTTGAAAATTGTAGCTATTACCAGTATCACACATCGTAACCAATTGCTAATCAAATTTCAACAACTAAAAAGCGAATTATTCAATTCGCAAAAAAAAAAAAAATGAACTTCATTCAATTCGCAGGTTTTATTCAAATTCTGATTTAATGGGAACTAATTATCCAGAAACAATTTTTAAACTGATTTTTTTTAGTACACGCGTATAAAAGATATCTCAATATTAATAATCACGATTTTTTAATAGCAGAATTGAATAAATATATATATATTTAAAAAGGCATTGAATATTGAAATAAGATAAAAAAAGAATTTTATATTAGTAATAAAAATATATTAATCTAAAAAAATATAAAAATGAGGAAATTTATAATTTAAATAGTACATATTCAGTAGCGTTATAAAAGATATCGTAGCTAGATTTTTTTTATTCAATTTTTTTATTTAGTAGCACTATATTGAGTTATAAATTGAGTACTATATTCACTATATTGTAGCACTATATTGAGTTATAAATTGAGTACTATATTCAGTAGCACTATATTGAGTTATAAATTGAGTACTATATTCAGTAGCACTATATTGAGTTATAAATTGAGTACTATATTCAGTAGCATATTCTATATTGAGTTATAAATTGAGTACTATATTCAGTAGCACTATATTGAGTTATAAATTGAGTACTATATTCAGTAGCACTATATTGAGTTATAAATTGAGTACTATATTCAGTAGCACTATATTGAGTACTATAAATTGAGTACTATATTCAGTAGCACTATATTGAGTTATAAATTGAGTACTATATTCAGTAGCACTATATTGAGTTATAAATTGAGTACTATATTCAGTAGCACTATATTGAGTTATAAATTGAGTACTATATTCAGTAGTTATAAATTGAGTACTATATTCAGTAGCACTATATTGAGTTATAAATTGAGTACTATATTCAGTAGCACTATATTGAGTTATAAATTGAGTACTATATTCAGTAGCACTATATTGAGTTATAAATTGAGTACTATATTCAGTAGCACTATATTGAGTTATAAATTGAGTACTATATTCAGTAGCACTATATTGAGTTATAAATTGAGTACTATATTCAGTAGCACTATATTGAGTTATAAATTGAGTACTATATTCAGTAGCACTATATTGAGTTATAAATTGAGTACTATAGTTCAGAGTAGCACACTATATTGAGTTATAAATTGAGTACTATATTCAGTAGCACTATATTGAGTTATAAATTGAGTACTATATTCAGTAGCACTATATTGAGTTATAAATTGAGTACTATATTCAGTAGCACTATATTGAGCACTACATTGTGGCAGATATCGAGGTAGATGGTTTCTTTTTACAAGGTAAGGTTGTGAACCCTTTTTTCAACGCTCCACAGTCATATTAGGTAGGGGCCTACGGTTTAAAGTGAATTCGTAACCATTAAATATCGATGGCATCACCAGAAATAGAACCCGAAACCTGTGGTATCGAGAGTCAGAACTGCTCTGAGTTACCACGCAAAATTAACAGAAATCTGTTTTTTTGTGTGTTGACAGTAACTATTTTTGTGATCAAACAATTTGAGTGCTCGGAGATTTTTCAAATAGGAAAACTAGTTGAACAAGGAATTTGCCTTCAATTTCGTATTTCAAACAAAATTTCGTATGTCGAATCAGAATGGTGAATCATTCAGAATGGTGAGTCATTCGTGCCTAAAACACAAGCATATGAATTTTATAAAGATACAACGAGGAACGAGAAGTGGTAGTTGATTTGTCTCGTTCGGATCGACCTTCAGTTGCTACGACTGATGAAAACATCGTTAAAAATCAAGAAGTTGGTGGTTATAAATTGTCTTATGAGTTCAAGAGGTGAACGTATATGTTAATATCACTCATAACACTATTATTGATATTTCGCCATTGGGTTTGGAAGAGTTCAATTTTGTTTAAAAAGAGCATCAAAGGCAGGCGGTTGAAGACATGATTTCCTGAACTTCTAAGGACTCCACCATTAGGAAATGCAACGAATGCCATTGACAAAGCACCGTATTCTCCAAATATTACACTATGCAACTTTTTTCATATTCTTAAAGTTTAAATTATTACTTCGAGGAAGCCATATTGACTCAATTGAAGCCATAAAATTCGCTGCAGGAACTGACAGCAATACATCAATCAACCTATCAAAGATGTATGGAGAATTGGATTAAACGTTGTCTTAATTGTAATAAATTTGTCATAATTCTATACTTTGAGGGCGACAAAAATAAATATAAATGAATAAATTGATTTTTGTGTATTTTGTTTAACAAATCTGGATAATTATTTACATACAATGCCTATAAATATATATCCAAAGAAAATGTTTTAAACTGTGTTTTATGAGTAATTGAATAAAGATTTGTTCTAACAAGCCGACGGTTGAAATGAAAATTAACAATTTTTATAAAGAGAGGGGCAATAATTTATTAAATAAAATTAGATACTGCGCATAATAAAATATATTGAAATATTAATACTATGAAATTTGAGAAAGGAATACTATCGTTTTGTTATAAAATATTTACAAATAATTTAAATTTTATCTTCTCTTCACTCTAAGCCTTTTTATAATCTATTCATTTCAAGAAATATTTTACATGTTTTTAAATAAATATTTGAATATTTCTAACTAATGTAATAATCAAATATCAGAAAAAAGGAAAACTATACATTTTTCATATTCAAACAAAAAAATATTGCTCAGTTATGTAAAAGTATGGACTTTAGTTTTGCTATAAAGGAATATTAAATATGAAGTATTTCTTCTATGATAAAAAATAGATATGGTAAAAAGTATATTGAAATTAATTTGAAAGAGATTTTTAATTTTTTTTTTTCAAAGAACAAATTCATTTTCTTTCATAAAACTAATGCACTTTTATGTAAGCTCATCAAAAGTCGATTTTTTTTTATTTTTTTAACTAAAAATCAATTTTTATGTTTTTAATATATAAAAATATGTAAAATATTATTAGGCTTTTTTAGAAAATAAATTTTTTTTCAAAGTTAAAGTGACAGGTTTAGATATATATGCATATAATTCTTTCATTTTTATTTCAATTTCTTTTTTTTCAAGTACTTTATTCGATTAAAAGCAAATTTTTAAAATGTATATTACTTTTTGGAGCTCTATCAGAAAGGTTATTAGTTATATATTTTTTTAATATCAGTGAACCTTTATATTTATGTACATCACGAACAGCTCTGCAACATAGGCAGTTAGAAAAACAACCTTCAAAAATGAAAAAATCTGAATTTTACGAGTAACTGAATTTATGTATTCGTACGGCGCAGCAAAGAAAACCAATTGAAAACTTCCACAAGCCATCGATTTGAAACGCTTTTACCCCCATTCTCCATTGAATCTGTTCGTTTCTGAAAAATTCAATGAATAGATATTTTACAATCACAATTTTCTTTATTTTTTTTTGCTTTAATTTTTAGAAAATTAGTACATTTAGTTGTCACAACGGAAAATTCACGCCATAGTAGATTGGAACCTTAATACTCCTGAATTGATAACGTGATAACTAATTTATGGGAGCCGGGTTCGAATCTCAACAAACAAAGCTGACAGACACTATTTACTGTTATTGAATTTTTTAATTTTTTAATTTTCAAAAATAAAAAGAAAAAAGAATTGAATAAATTTCCTCGACATTTTTACTGCTTGCTGACTACATGGATAACAAAATAAATAAATAAAATAAAACAAATGAATAAATTATATATATATATATATATATATGTATATATATATGTGTGTGTGTGTTTTTTGTGTGTATAGCACTTATGATAAAAAAGGTAGCCATACTCTCTGAAATGCTTAGGAGGAATACACAACATTTTACAATTATCGCTAATTTGGCGACTTGGCAAAACAAGGTGGACTAAAATACACTACTGGCCATTAAAATTGCTACACTAGAAAGAAATGCAGACAACAAAATGATATTTATTGGAAAAATATATTATATTGGAAATAAAAAGTGATTCAATTTTCAAGAAACTTGGGTGCATAAATCCTAAGAAATCAGTACCCAGAACAACCACCTCTGGCAGTAATAAAATCACTTATATTCCTGGCATTGAGTCAAATAGAGATTGGATGGCATGTACAGGTACATATGCCGATGCAGCTATAAACGATGACACAGCTCATCAATCGCAGTGACTGGCGTATGGTGACGAGCCAGTCGCTCGGCAACCATGGACCAAAAGTTTTCTATTGGCGAAAGATCTGGTGAACGTGCAGGCAAGGACAACAGCCGAACATTTTCCGTATCAAGTAAGGTCCGTGAAATACCATCAACATGCGGTCGTGCATTATCCGGCTGAAACGTGGGGTTTCGCTGCAGACGCCAGCTTTGTCTGAATGCGCTGAAAAGCTAATCATTTGCATATCACAGCACCTTCTTCTGTCGTTTAAATTTCTGTCTATAGCATGTCGCTTTCTTGGTGTGGCAATTTTAATGCCCAGTAGTGTATGATTCAACTCAAACTAAAAATGGAAAATTATTTTTTAAAGGTAAAAAGCTGGCTTAATAATAACTCTGCTGATCATATTAATTAATTAAATGGATTGCAAAGTAATAAATTTTAAAAATGGCTGATCTACTTAAACATATTTTAAATACAGAATGTTTTAAAATGTATGATATATTCTATCGGTTTTTATGTTATGTATGGAATTAGCTTTTCCTTTACGATGTTTTGGGATGTTGGCAGAATTCGTTTAGTAAAAATCTTACAGGATTATATTTAAGTTATATTTTATATTTTTACCTATTCTACAATATTTTTTAATACAGCTTATATTTTTACTACAGGGTTATATTTAGTCATGTCTTCAAATTGGTTACGAATTTCTTCTGCCATTTATCTGCCCATTTCCCGTCATTCCAGACTTGGTATTTTTTATCTGTAATTGTAACTGACATTTGTTTTGATTGGTTTTGGTTGAAAAAAAGTTGCTTGTTGGTTGGGGTTTCGCCATTATTTTTACATCGCCATCTGGTGGGCTAAACTAATAGTTCTCCATTATTTTTGTAGTATAATAATTTGATTGGTGAATAAAAAAATATATAATTTCATGTATTATGACATAGCAGATTCACAAAGACGTAAAACTGCTTAGATAAATGTAACCCTAAACTTCTTATTTAATTTATTTAACCCCGTTATTATTATAATTTAGTTAGTATTTAATTTGTAGTTCATTTATCACAATTCCTATTAGTTTTTCAGTGTAACTATAGTTTATTTTTAAATTTAATTTAATTCTTGGAACTTTTATAAATGGCAACAGTGTTTACAAACTTGAGAAGGTAAACAATCTTATTGATTACGCATTTAATAAAAATGTTTATGTTACCATTTATATCAATTTAAGCAATCATAAACAACTTGGGACTAGTTATACTATTTGTCTATAAGTAACATGAAATTCAATTGAAATACTTTAAATTCAATTATAATGCAATAAATTGTAATATATCAAAATATTACTAGATTTCTAAACCAAAATAAACACAACTTATTAAAACATGAGGTTTAACTTATGTAGATTAAAAAAAAAATTTAACCGTACTTTTCTTTAGAAAGCTACATTATTCTTGAATAATTCAGCCATTATCCAGTATTATTTGATGTATGGAATAGAATGGATATGGAAAGTTTGATTTGTTTGCATCAAATATCAGCCGAAATATAAACAGAAAAATACCTTTATTTACACTAGGCGAGAACCTTATTTACGTATCCAGCATCTATGAAATTTCTAGAACCTATCAGATATTACATTTGCTTTTCGAATGCGAGACCGGGCCTCTTGGGTATGCAAAGGAAATTTCATATTCTCGAGGGCTTTATTTCTATTCTCAAAGTAAATTGAAATATTTATGTTTATTATTATGTGCGATGCATTTTCCTGCCAGAAAGGAAACATGGCTGATTTTAAAAATCTTCATATATGGTGTTCCATCGAAGCGGCAACATACTCAGAAGGTTGATGGACGCCAACAAAAGAGGAAAAAAAATTACCACAGAACATTGTATTGCAAATTATATTTAGTCAAAATTTCAGAAATACTTGAAACAGCCTGTAAGTGGTATGCTTCTAAAGAAGATTCCTTTGAGTGTAGGATGGAATATGACAGGAATTGTAAATTATGATCTGCTAAAAGACAATCAAATTAAATAATCCTTAAAAGCATTTTTTGCAGGAATCAAAGGCGTTTGTTGATAAACAGAAAAAGAGTCATCTTCCTCCTAGAAGAATTTGGGTAGAAACTTAGGCTTCCCCTACACTACACTATTCTTTTGGCAGTGTTCCAACACATTACTATTTTTCTGAAACTTACAGAATCATTTTACATGACATGAGTTGACTTCAATAGAAAAGAATGAAATGATACTAGATCGTTTTCCCAAGAAAGACCACATGCCTTTTATAAATAGAGCATCGAAAAGCTGATAGGAAGATCCATTGAAATGATTGATGACTATGTGGATGATTAGACATATATATAAGTTTAAGATATATAAATTAGACAGATATATAAGATAAGTTTGACATTTTATTTCAATCGGAAAAGGGATGAAATTCTCGTCATAACCTTATGTAACCGATACAATTAAATTATTTTACTTTATAATTATTCAACAAATTAGAAAAATAATAATAGATGGCGTCATGTTTCCCTCGGTCACAATTTAAAAAAATTTCACATTATATTTCGTATTTTATATACGTAACATAACCATTTTGGTGCTTCTCTTTTCCCACTTGCATCCCATCTTATTGCCTTCAACTATTCCTGGTCTAGTTAAACGAACATAGAATAAATTTTATTTTTACATTATAAAACAGATATAATCAATTATTTTTAATTTAAAATCACTAAACAAATTATTAAATTGTAATTATGCCATTTTAACTTGCATCAGAGTTTTGGAAGAATTATTACCTTTGCTCTCCAAGAAGTTGAATTTCTTGGTGGCACTGTAATTTGGAACGAATTCTTGCTTATTAAGCATCAAGAGTATCCGAAACCTCTTCGTTTAACCTGGAATCCAATGGCGGTCAAACCTACTGATTTTTGTGATGATCTTAAATTTAAATTTTCTGTTCAGTTCAAATCAGTTTCCTTGTTTTAGAAGCCATTTCATATTAACTATTAACCACCAGACCACTTAAAGGTAAAATTATAAAATTGTTGTATTTATATTTTATAATTATTTTCAATTTTTTAAATACCTTATTTTTTATTGATTTATTTTTTATATTTTTTATCTTATTATTCCTATAATAGGTATAGATATTTCGGAAAGATAAAAAATAATAAAAATTAAATAAAAACTTATTTTAATTCGAATGATTTAACCTAAAATTATAACTTTGAAGTGCATTTCTGTAATAATTAGGTAATTTGTAATAATGTTTTCTCTGATAATATGAAAATATATATACATTTTGCATATAACTGAAATAGAAAATAACTATTGTTCAATTTAAAAAAAAAATTCATATTTAATTGTTTTTCATATAAGAAAAAAAAAAAAAGTATTAAAATAAAAAGATTGAAAATTCAATTGTTCAATTTAAAAAAAATTAAAAGTACCTTTTAAAGAAAAAAATGCTTTTACTTGTACGAAATTATTATTCTTTAGTTTCTTGTAGACATAAATTTTATGTTAGTAATCAATTTATTTTAATAACTTCAAATATTCTTTAAGACATATTCACTGCAATATGCTATGAAAGCCTTAAATTTTGATTTTATTTCAGACTCAATCGCATCATACCATACAAATTTTGAAATTTAATCTTCTTTAGAAACCTCATCATTTCTTTTTTTAAAGTAATAAATAAGATTCTGATACTATTTTGCATACATAATCCAAAAGCATCCCAAAAACAAATCTGCCGTCTTTGTATTTACCAAACCAAATCTTCAAAAACAAAATCAAAACAAATCGATTATATAGTATATCGATTTTCTCACTTTTAATCAAACTAAACAACTTCTCTGCAAACTTAATGAAGAAATTTCTTCTTCTTCATCATCCACACAGAAAATAAGAACGGGGAATTTACCTTAAAGGTTTCCCATTGATTAATCATAATGCGTTTTTAATGTTTCTAGGAGATATTATGGAATCTTATCCCGAGACTGTTACCATCGAGAAATGTTTTACATTCCTCACCATCCCCAATGCTGTATGTCCATTTTTATTCAAGTTGGCTACTGCAAGAGAAAGTTATCGAGGTCTTCACCTTTATAAGGTTAGAGCAATTTACGCTAAGCTTAAAGCCCTTAAGAATACTTTCCCCTAACGCTATCTTCGTGAGCGGAATAATTGAGTGAGGTTATGGCCTCTGACATGATGGCATAAAAGCGCAAATAAACCTTTTAAAACTTGCGTCCACCTACTTTAGCCTGGTACATGTGCAATAGCTAAATCTGCTGTATGTATGGCAGTTTCTATCGCACAACAAGGCACTAACTGAGTTAGTAGGCAGTATAGTACAATTCTCTTTTGCCTTTTGTGGCTCATAAAACTCAAAGCCAGGGAGCATCCTGGCTTTTTTTGCCTCGCTGGGTGCCCAGTTAAGAGGATTTATTGATGACTGGCGAGAGTTATTTTGGCGTGGATGTTACTATTTAAGACAAGTAAATGTTTTGTAAGAAAATAGCAACTTGTATTATTCAGTCTGAGATTACAGAAATGGATGCTTAAATGAATAATTGTTAATAAAATATTTACTTTGTGTTTATGTTAAATGCAATGAAATAATTAACGATTATTCCATATCATATTTGATAAGCTGCAAAATGAATCATGGTAACATCAGAGAAAGATATTGATTTTCTCTATATAAAACATTTACTAATGTACAATAAAATAATAAATGTACATTTACTAATAGGCAATAAATGCAATGAAATAATTCATGGTTAAGTCATATCATATTTTGATAGAAGCCTGAAATAGATTGCAGCAAACTGAATTATGGTAATATAAAAAGAAGAGATCGATTTTCTCTATATAATAATATTTATTAATGTGCTATGCAATTAAATGAAATAATAAATGTGCATTCACTAATATGCAACAAAAGCAATGAAATAATTAATGATTTTCCATATCATATTTTGGTAGAAGTAAGAAATACACTCAAGAGCCAAAACATTATGACCACCCCTACATTTTGCAATGAACTCGCCTGGATGACGTGGAAGGCACTTGATCAGGTGGAAGTGGTATTTAATTGGTATTAAGTGGTGGTATTAATCCATGCCAAGGCGGGTTGAAGCTGTGTTACGCGCCAAAGGTGGGCCCACTCGTTATTGACAGGTGGTCATAAGGTTTTGGCTCTTGAGTGTAGGTCGCTGCAAACTGAATCAGGTAACATCTGAGGAAGAAATTGTTTTTCTCTATATAATGATATTTACTAATGTGCAATATAATGCAATGAAATAATAAATGGGCATTTACTAATATGCAACAAATACAATGAAATAATTAATGATTATGCCATATCATATTTTGGTGGAAGCAGAAAATAGTTCGCTGCAAATTGAATCATGGTGATATCAGAGGAAGAGATCGTGTTTCTCTATATAATACTATTTACTAATGTGTGCTTTGTAAACAGGATTCATTAATATCGTCTAGTTACCAAACTGTTTCTATGGTTTTCCTTGTATGTCAAAAAAAAAAAAGGTGAAAAAATAAGGCTAGTTACTGCTGGAAAGACACTGAAAACTCTACTAATTCGCGAGCCCAACTACTTTCTTATTTTTATTAGCATATGTGTGACTTGTGATCTACTTATGCATGCATTGAACAGATGACATTGCCTTTCGGAAAGACATTTTTTAAGAGTGATAGCTACCCATTTGAGTGCCATAAAGAAAAAAGGCAGAAAACTCCAACTATGTAGCTTGATTCTCGATGTTGGGCTTTACAAACTCTATCATAACTACAATTGAGTCTAGTCATTATTGGAAAAGTGAATGCAATGGATGCCTGCTGCAGAATCTAACTTAATCCCACAGGTAATATAGGTGGATTAGTAAGTGAGACGATGAGGACATTTTTAGAAAAGAAAAGACATGATAAAGATTGTAAAAGTGTATGTGAGAATCTCACGCACTGATATTTTGGGTAATCTGGGAATCCAATTGTGTTTTTACACATAACTGTTCGGTAGAAGTTTTCCAGTTTTTCTCTCATTTTGTTTTTTATGATCCCCGATATGGTCTATTTATTAGATATTTATAATACCATAAACCTCTAAAAAGTTCAAGAATAGAAGAGGTCAGAAAAAACCTCGTCCATTGTAAAACCAAGACATTTTAAAATATGAGCAGGCGATGCTTGAGCAGTTCTACACTTGGTGCTGGTCCCAAAAATCTTCTGTCCTTGTTCATAGATGAGACTTCTCAAGTGTTCACTAGAAAAACGTGTGAAGAAAAGGGGGAGGGGGGTGTATTGAGCTTCTGTGGTCAAAAAGACATGGAGTACCCGAGTAGAAGTCTGATTTTTTTCCCTGCCTGTTTGCTTTAGCTCGTTATAATTATTAAATTCATCCTTGATGTTTAGGGTGAACTTACCAGGAACCAGGGGACTACTCCGACATTTTAACAACCCCCTCACCACGGTGAGAAAAGCAAAGCAAGTCTTGAGGAAGTTTTCTCTCTTATGACACGCAAATGGGGGAAGTTCTCATCAATTCCATCTGAAAGCAAACACTTCCCTTCCAAGATTTTTTTTTTTTTTTTGTTCTAATGCAGCTGGCAAACACTTAGACGCCTTCGATGCCTTAAGACAAGCACTGCACTGACGCTACTCACTTAGGACGACGTTACCCAGAAGGTGCATGTAGCTTGAAGATAAGCTACGGACGTGGAGGTAATATCGTAAGCTATAACGCTCTATGATCCTATTAAGCAGGTACCTACTGCTAAAAGTGGATTCGAACCACTACAAGCATCCATGGCACCCCGGGATTCAAACCTGAAACCTGTGGTACCGTGCAAAAGAGCACCAGCCAATCGGCCATTCAGGCTCTCCCTTAAAAGATTATTTAAGTTATAAAATGTTTCTGAAGTTAAAAAATGATTTAATGACTTTTTCAACCTATTCAAAAGATCAAATATCGGCATTAAAAAAGAAAAGCAGCAATTGGTAATTAGTTAAAAAAATTTATTTAGTCCACGTTACATTCATTTTAAAGTATCAAATTTAAATATATGCACTGCTTTCATATTTCGAAATTAATTGAGTTTAAATGTTAAAGGATGTTTACTAAGATAAGAAAAATTGTAACGTTCAAAATTAATAAGTTTCGATACATGATATTATTTGTATCTAGTGAGAAATGTAATTTATTTAATTATTATATTCAATTTAAAATTTTTTTAATGTCATTTGTTAAAGAAAAATATAATTTTATGGAATTTAATATACTATTTAAGTTCCGCTGAATGTTCGTGTTCCATATGATTTTCAGAGATCTTAAAAATACGAAGCTATCTAATTAGTACTTCAAATTATATTAAAACATTTCTAATTTAATGCAATATTCACAAAATGACTTCAAAGAATTTTAATTCCATTTCAATCTTTTTTTTTTTATCTTGAAATCTAACACAAGATGACAAGAAATATTTATATTTTATTATATATGCATTTTTTAAAAAGTGATAATAGTACTTTTTAAAATAAATATTTTGAAATTATATCTAAATTAAAAATATTAAAATATTATTAATAATTTTGAAATATTCAGTTGTAGCGTGCAGGTTGGGCAACCAGATTGTTACTGGGTCTGGTTGGGTCGAGATACTTGAGGCACAAATTGGAGAACTCACAGCTTTTATTTACTCATGCATAAACATCACACACATACAATTAGATACATACACTATTTAACATATTTAAAGACAAATAATTATAGATTCGTGGAAGGAACTCCACCTCTAAGCCGAAAAACGCGAAACTCTGCTACGCGCAGGGTGCGTGACATATAATTTCTCTCCATGTGAGAGTCTGTAGGCCAACTAATGCGCCAGGAGGAGCTAAATATATTTCCTTTCGGGATGAGAGACAGTGGATCAACTAAACGTTTCTCAGCGGGAGCGCAGATTCCTCTGTACTTTCTCTAGTGAGAGTCTGGAGGACGAATGATCATTACTTCTAAACACCACAGAGGGGCACTCTTGCCATTGTGTAGGAGGAAGCATGTTTTTACACAGTGTAATAAAAATATTAAATTTTAAGTAAATCGACCGCTTTGAATATTCAGATACATCTTTTTTTTTTTTTTTTCAGTATTTGAGATTTCTATTTTATTTTGAATAAAATTAAAACTTTTCAAATAAATAAGAATACTATTTCTAATTATCTAATGAACTAAAAAACGATTGTTCCAACACTCAGTATAATGTATCCAAATTTTAAAATTTATTGTTCAAGGAAAATATATTTGTTCTTTTTAATTTCATACTTTATGAATATTAATTCTAAAAAAAATAAGGCATTGTTATGTTATTATATGAAACTTTGTAATTAAATGTTAATTTATTGCCAAAATCTGTTAAAGCAGTCTATTAATAGGTTTCTAATTATTATATAAGTAAATAACCATAGAGTGGTAAAATAATATAGCACGTGTTGTCAGTTTGGGCCAAACGTAATCCCCACATGATCATATATTTCACGTGACTTTTAAAATAAGTACTGTACTGTAAGGAGTGACGCCTCTCTGGCATTAATTTGTACGAGACTGATCACTTTACTAATTTGCACTGCAGATGAGTTTATACTGCAGGATTGGAGCTTATGATGCACTGTGGAAGCTTATATTGCATGATGGAGCTTATGAGCTTATATTGAGCTGTGAGAGCTTTTATTGCACTATGGAATATACTGCACTCATTTACAATTAATGTTAGGCATGTATTTCATGTTTTGTATTTAAGGTATGCGATGATAGCTTGGCGATATTTGGCCAATTTTTCTATAACGCTCTATACTCTATGCTGTTGGCGCGAAGGAAGAAAAAGTCTAATAACATACAATTATCTTTAAAAGAAAAGATTCAATTTTTTAACTGTAAATGAATGCATATTTAATTTTCACAATATTCAATAATTATATTATTAATTTTTTCTTGTGTAATAGTTTCTCTCAAAATAATTTAAAAATAAAACATATTCTTTATATGAATTTTTAGCAATATTTTATATATTTCATACAAAATAATCAGACTTATAAGCAAAATAATATAATAAATAACCGTATAACTTGAGAAGACGAATTTCGGGCATTCATCATAATTTTCTGAATCTCTTCGCAACATGTTGGCGTTTCCTAAATATATGAATGCAGGAAAATAAGTCAAAAACGGCGATACAGCGCCAACTCTAGCACGAAAAGAACGGGAGAGAGGTTTGCCACAGTTTTCTGTTACTTTACAACATCGAACGCCTCTATTTTATTACTAGTCTATAATTAACAGATTGTTTGTTCAAATTTAAGAAATGCGCTAGTGAAAAAAATTATACTAATTTTTTTGGGTTGAACATCGATTGGCCTTGTGTCTGAATTTTTGCATTGCATGAATAGTCCGCCGATGGGCAATGAGGTAGAATGGGTTCGAGTATGCGTGTCATATAATAGGAAATTCAGAAAATTCCCACAGTCCTCCTGACTATCAATTCGAGAGACTCTACACACATTGCCAAAATAACTATATAATCTTTTTGCTACGACATGCTGTTAATACAGCGTACATTACTAGCGGATTCA
Source organism: Caerostris extrusa (assembly GCA_021605095.1). Classification (NCBI taxonomy): domain Eukaryota; kingdom Metazoa; phylum Arthropoda; class Arachnida; order Araneae; family Araneidae; genus Caerostris; species Caerostris extrusa. The sequence continues at coordinate 53,563 of BPLR01005303.1, read as the reverse complement.
AACTAGCCTTCTTGCATGCTTTATGCACACTTTATCATTAGGCCAAATAATCGAAATTCTATACATCAATTTAGAAAATATTGCTTCATTACGTTTTTTTTTTTTATTATTTAAAACTTACAACATCCCTATTTATATATTTTATTCAAAGATTTTAAATTTTGTGTTTACAAAAATTTATTTAAAAGTTTCAATTTTATGAACCTTTTTCTAACCAACTTATCAAATCAGATGTAATTAGTACCATTTAAGATAAAACCAAAACAATACTTTTTAACTAGTACTAACATTATCTGAAACCCTACCGATAATTCATCAACCAAATTAAACTTTAAATCAATCGTTGTTTTTCTTTACAATTACTCCAGAGTTTTCCAGCAAATCCATTCAATCAGAAACATTTGGATAACATCTTTCCATTCCTTCCAAATCTTCTGAAACGAAACGAGAACTAAAAACAAACAGAAGACCAAACACCCCGCGTCCCTTAAATCACACTCCCCCTCACTTTCCGTCTGTTATTGCTGTCTAATTTCCGGAAAACGTTTCCTGAATAAAGATCCTTAAAGAACCCTGAGCCCAGCCTAAATAGAAATTAATAATAGAGCTTTTCCCATTTTCCTGAACAGAATCCAGAGGGGAAAATAGGAGAGGGTGATATTTAGGAAACAGCGACAAATCCCGGCTGGTCTTTATTTGGGGTTTATGAAGACGGATGTGACAGAAACGATCATTGGCCCTGCCTTATGTGTTTGAATGGAAGAGAACACATTTTTAATGGTGTCTTTCGAATGTGCAATCGTTGTTCATGCTTTCAGATTACCAGAAGGCAGTTAGTCTTCAAGTTGAGAGTGTGTATTTTTATTGCTGGGTTAAAGTTAAAAAGATTCGATCAATACATATATATTGGCACAAATATTCTCGAGCGCTTTTGATAAAAAATCTTTAGCTTTTTAGAGTTACAACAAACATCATGGTAATAAATGATTCAATAGAACTGAAGAACTGTCCGAATAATTATCCTGTCCAAAATTGGCAAGCTGCCACATCTGCACTGTGATATGGTAGAACTGTAATTTCAAAGTGGTTGTAACTAAAATTAAAGTAGTTTTTATTTTTAGTAGTTAAAAATTTTAATTGCATAATTTCAAAAAGAAAATTACAGGAAAATATTTTATGAAACCTTTTACTTTCAAATTGCTTTGCCGTGTCTGATTACCATTCCTAATAAACAATCGATTCGTCCTTTTCTACCTTCATACTAGATGTATCCATTAAATAGTTGGTTGAACAGTAGTTATGCTGCAAGATAGCTCATTCCATTCCTCCGGCTTTGTTATCACTGCTTTTAGAAACGAGGTATCACAAGCGAAATAAGTTTTATTTGGTAGCAATTGAGGATATAAATTTGGTTCAGATGCCGCTTGAATCAACCTCTCTATTGATTTGAATTACTAGAACTCCGAAAGAAATTTCTAAACGGAAGGATCAAGCTAGTGACATCACAGCGAAATTTTTATTTTAATCGTTATGGTCCGATTGAAAACTGATCCATGAAACTGGCCCTTCTTTAAGTATCCCACATCAACAACAAAGCTGCTGTTTGGCAATATTTTGGTTTTTAACTATATGGAATTCAAAAATGGGTGAACGCGTGTGAAAATGTTTCTGGGAGGCAACGTATCCTAAGCCTTGTTCATCGCTGTTCATGATATACAAAAATGGAACATGTGGTCCTCCGAATGACATATCCACATACAATAACAAACAAACAAATAAATAAATAGTTGGAAAGTTTGTTAAAATTTCAGAGTTGATCTTTGTTAAAAATTTATCTGTTACCACTAAAGCTCGAAAGCCGTTACTGTGCACTTTGCCTAGCTAATCTGCAGGTCAATTGATTTGCTAACGTGAGGAATCAAGAGTTTTCCTACATTTTACCTAGGTAATGTGCTCATTAACAGCTTCCATATCGTTAAAGTTCAAAAGTTTGTTTCTCTCCTTTCCTTTCTTTTCCCTAATACTTCCCCTTCACCTTCCACTTTTAGTTTGGTTTCTAATAAAACAGAAGATGGGTTTTATAAACTTAGTACTAAAACGGGTATTTTAAAACTGTTGTATGCAAAATTCAATATTTGCAAAGAGAGATTTTTAACGAAAGAAGATGTCTCTGCTGTAGAAGTGTCTTTACGGCAAACAGCAATAAAACAATCCATTGGTACTGAACAGAGATTCAGGAAACGTGATAACCGATCTAAATTAACCACAAATAGGTGTGCTTGTCGCAAAACTCATGTATGTAATTAAAGTCAATCTTTAGATTGCTCTAATAAGTAAACAATTTTATCATATGTTTTGCAAATTCATTTCCTTAATTGTAATAACATTTTAAACCTTTTGCTTTTTTTTTATATTAAATTTTTTTCAGTTGATTGATGATTGATTATATTGACTAATTTGATGATTGTTTAATTATATTAACTTGGTTCTTTAGAAATAAATAAATATAATTATGTTAATTTAAGAGCACAGAAAATTTCCTGTTGTTCCAGCAAAGATTTAATTTTCAGTTGAATGAGTACTTAGTAGATAATGTGCAGATTATCTAGATAATTTGCAGATTACCTAGATAATTTAAGAAATGAAACAATTTTTGCCATATTAACGGTTCACCCTAGTTAATCTGCCCATTACATAGATAACCTGCAGAATAACTGATATTGCATTTCAGCAGTTACGTATGTATAAGTTATGTATAAATTAACACAAAATTACTTCAACAGATTTCCAACGCTTTGTTTTAAATTTTCACAAACTGTACTGCAAGTAATATCTATAATAAAAATTGAAATTGATGTTAAAATAAGAGAAAAAAGCATCCTTTTATATTTTTATGAAATTATTTATCTACTAAGAAAAAAATTTTCATTCCCTTTTTATATTAAAGACAAGCTAAAGTAAGTTTTACATTATTTGATTAAAATTTCGTAAAATATCATGTAATATGTATGCACTACTACAATTTTGAACGACGTATGGTGTAAAAATTTCAAAAGTTTTCCATTACCTTTGAATAACTTGATATCTTTAAAAATGCGTGGGTGGATGGGTGATAAAATACCTGAAAATGTTTCGTCAGCAAGTAGACACAATGAATTATGTAATAAAGTTCCTAGTTTCAAAACACTCCGATTCGGTTGATGCAATAATTTTGCCGACGGTTTCAAATTTAATCAATCTGTATCATTAGTATAAATCATCATTGATCTTATACTAATCTTTTCCTACAAAAAATTAGTTTCAAATTTATATTTATATAATTATATATTTAAATTCATCTATGGGAAGCATTTATTTAGATGAATTTTCTAGGCAAACAATATCAAAATACAAATAAAAAATATTTAAAAATAATTTCAGAAAATGAAATTCCAAAGAATTTTAAAATATGACACACGCACACGCGTGTGTCCTATTTTAAAATTTAAATGACAGATGCTAAATTTAATTGACACACGTACAAACATACAATCACACATCACATATCACACACATACAATATGTAACACATTTAAAGATATATACATAGATTCGTGGAAGGCTTCCACTTCTAAGCCGAAAGCCCGATAATAGGCTACGCGCAGGCTTCGCGAAATATACTTCCTCTCGAGGCGATAGTATATAGACCAATAGACACGTTGGGTGATCTACTACTGTGTCCAAAAAGTAAGACCAATTTTCAATTTAAAATTCCCGGGGCGTACGGAATTTCATTTATTTTTTCTTTCTTAGGTTGCGGCACTCTCCTTGACACCTGTGTGAAATTTCACGTCAAAATATTAATTAGTGTTTGAGTTACGCTTAACTTTGTGAGACGCTAAAAATGATTCCGACCATTTTTGAAATGTCTGAATTAATTAAGCAAAGAACTTGCATTCAATTTTGTTTGCGGAAACGTACAGAATATTGCAGAAAGCATTCGGTGAGCATTCCAATATCGGAAAGAAATTTTTAGAAGTGGCATAAACAGTTAAAATAAGGCAGAGAAGGCGTTGAAGACGAAGAGCCTTCTGGTCGACCATCCACCTCAACCGACGAAGATCACGTTCAAAAATTAAAAATTTGGTGCTTGTAAACCGTCGATTTACAATTAGAGACCTTGCTGATGTTGTTGGAATTTCAAAAGGATCCGTCAATTCCATTTTTGGCCTGAAACGCGTCAAATCTCGATTGGTACCGAAAACACTGAATGCGGCAACTCACACTACATAGATTCTTCGTGACGTTTTCGCCAAAACCCATATCGTTCCACAACCACCGTATTCACACCGTGCGACTTCACTACTCCCTAAACTCAAAATACCACCCTGGGGACACCATTTTGAGTCGATTGAAGAGATTCACCGTGAGTCGGCGCACGCTTTTTAGCATGCATTGAGGAGGAAAAAAAGTTGGCATAAGTGCATTGTGTTCGGAGGGCATTACTTTGAAGGCGATGAAATAAATTTGGAAGAACAAATAAAGAGTTTTTGAAAAAAATTGGTCTTACTTTTTATGCAGAGTAGTATTTATTAACACAAATACTATAATAAATAGAAAATAAAATTGAAATTTGCAAGTTACGATAGTTTTCCTCTGGGGTATAGAATTACTCTTTTCTTGATTAAAATAAAACAGATTTAGTTATTCCTGTCTGGTTTTAAAAAAGGCAGATTTAATTATTCTTGTAATTCAACTAAATCAGATGTAATTATTCTCATCTTAATTCAAAGAAGGAATTATTACTGTCTTTAATAAACTCAGAACTCTTAATAATCCCGAGTGAATATTGTAAAATGCCTCTGTATGTAATCTTTTATATAATTTTGGTTTTTAATTACTTTTGGGAGAACTTATTCTAACTTTAATGATATGTAAGTATTGCATAAGCATGTAATATAATCACCATTTTGGAAACGACGACTGAGACAATCATAAACATTTAAAATTCTAAATATATATGCTATTACTTGAATTTAACTATTTGGAATTCATACAAATAATCCCTCCTAACTACATAATAATTTAAGGATGATTATTTATTTATTTGTTTTAAAGACTCAAATTTAGTAGACTGTTTCTGTTTTCTAAGTTTATTTAATTATTATTTTAGACGGTTAGGATTCGAATTTTCGGAGCTTGTTATCAATGTTATCCTTACATTTAAATTGGTAAAAGTTTAACAAAACTCGTTCTCCAGTTTTCAAAAAATCTTTGGCGAATTAATATTATATTTTTGAAAAGAAAAATATTACGCAAGTCACATTTTAATACTTCAATTATTATTTTTTATTTCCATATTTTTTTTTTTTCTTATCCCATTTGGTAAACAGCAACATCTAGACTAAGTCCATGAATCCGTGTTCTCATGGAAGAAGGGAAGTGGTGGCAGCTTCTGTTGTGATGGTTAACGGTAGATAGAAGTCTGATTTTGCTCCGTGTTACTGAAGAAGGAGGTAAGTTTGTCTTCCGGGAGGACTTTTAGGGAGAACTACTCCGCATATGTGTATCGTATGAGATAAAACCCAGAAAATCTCACCATGTAGTCCGACTCACGAGGCAAGATGCTGAACATCCCCACCGCCATCGAGTCTCCCGTTTTTGAAACAGTGTCTAGTACAACAAAGCCGCCTGCGGATTGAACCTTCGCCCTAATGCTCACCAGCGGTACAGGTTGCCACTGAACCACAAATCAAGCCACATTATTTTTTTTAATATAATATGTAATATACAAAAAAACTATATACAAAAAATTGAACTGCAAAATATAATTAAAAAACCCTCATTTTTTGTTGCATTTTAAATTTTATTTCGTCACTGAAAGCAACCGAAAACGGAATATTATTAAAAACTGGTTGCTCTGTCGATCATTTCTATTAATCAATAAAAAAAAAATCATGTTATCATGTATACCACATTTATTTATTTCTAAATAAATTGATATTTAAAAAGATACACACAAATGCACAAAACGTAAGTTATATTTTCGAGAGATCAAAACGAAACTGGAAATCTGTTAATATTGTATATAATAAAAAAAATAACTTACATTAATCATGTTTAAAATAGGACTTTTACAATGTAACATTAAATAAAAGTACAAAATTAAAAAAAACTATGATATAACTGCGGATTTATAAAATGTTTTGTTTAATTCCATTTTCGATTATATAATATAATATTACAAGCTAACAAGCTGTAACAGCTAATGATTTAAATAATGGGATTCGTAACAGCCAACTATTTAAATAATGTGATAATTTAACGGAATCGTAAAAAATTACACAGAAATATTTAAGTCAAAATATCAATGCTCTTAAATATTTTTCTTTTTATAAAGTTTGCTTTTTTGTTTGCAAAATAATAATGTTATATATTTTTAACGGTATTTTTTTATTATCCCACGCTTTTTTTTAAAAGAACTTCAATATATCTCAGTTACAAATTAATTCATCTTTGCTGCAGATTACTTTAATTTTAGGAGTGGTTCCAATTCACCACCAGAAACTACAGATTTCAAACTTGCAGCGTGATAATAGCTCTGAAAATTTTAAATTCTAAACCGAAGTGCAGTTCAGCAATTTATTCATTATAAATGGGCTAACTTCAATGAGATTTCTCATCTTTCATTGAGTAATTTATGATTGTTAAATCTCATCTTATATTCTTGAACTGAATTTGAATAAAACGTTAATTGAATAAAATAATTATCATATTCCATTATCTACAATAAATGTTAAATAGGTGAAAAAATAATTACAGTTATTAATACAGCAACTTTGACAAGAATAAAACTAGGACGCTGAGCTCATTAAAATGTTATAATGTACTGTACCCTTCATGTAAGTGTATCCTACTAGTACTACCTTCCATAAACTATATAGAATTATTTGTTTTAATAATAAAAATCAGAATGTGAAAAATGGGTTTTAATGTGTTATTTTATATGTATAGAAAATTCCCAATAGAAAAAGGCAAGGAACTAAAGAGATAATTTTTTTTAAATATATAGAATGCTTTTGAGCGTAGTACGGAATGGAGTTCTATCCTCCAAAGAGAATATAAAATGTTTCACATTCCTGTAAAAGTTGAATGAACACATAAATAAATTTTAAAAAAGAATAAAAACCCACAGAAGTGAAAGAGTTTTCGAATAACGATGTTTCAACAAAAGTTTTTCTGAAGAAAGATATTGACAGAACAAAGCACTAAAATCCAATATTTTTTTGATGCTACAAGAGATGTTCTATTGGTAGATTTGTAGAAAATTATATAACTGAATAACATAAGAGTACAACCTTACATCAAAGTTAAAGTGAAAATACAGTGTAATCCACACCTTTGATGGACTTTAAAAAATAGTCAAACTGGTGCATTTATTTACATATTTAAATTGAAACAACCTAAGTTGGCTGCTCTATTTCTGGTATAAGAATAATGAATCCGCAGAAAAATATAGTTCCTAAGATAACTCAGGTTTTCTGCAAAAAGAAAGCTTGTTTGATAACATATTCAAAGAAGAAGAATATTATTTATCGATTTATTGAGGATTTAATTAATTTTCTAACTCACATTTCGCCATATTTTAAAAAAATTTTCTTTAAATTTACGTCATTAGTCAAAAAACACGAATAGCATGCTTACATTTAAAACAGTAATCAAAGTGCCAGATTGGGAAAAAAATCGTCATGATGCATAATTTTACATCCCTTCTCATTTAACAACAATCATTTGCACCTGAATAAGTATTCCTTTTTTTTTTAATCTTTTAAACTGCTTGTAGAATTACTGACTTTTTTTTTTTTTTTTTAACATTTTTTATTATTTCGTGATATTTTTAAACTCATTGATATTTACACATAGGATATACTAAATTCATATAAATTTTAACTTCAAAATTAATACGGATCTCCAATAAACGTTAAATTGAAAAAAATAATTACAGTGATTAATACAGTAATTTTAACAAGAATAAAACTAGGATGCTAAGCTCATAAATTGTTGGATTAAATTGTGTCCTTGAACGTGTATCCTATTAATATCTACTAGTATCTTCCAGAAACTTTACAGAGTTTGTTTTAATAATAAAAAAGCAGAATAATTTTTTTATTGTTATTTCATACATATTGAAAATGCTGAACAGAAAATGGTAAGAAACTAAGAGATATTTTTTTAAATCTATAGAATGCTCTTGAGTTCCCCACCTAGTACGGAATGGAGTCCAATCATCCAAGAGAGAATGTAAAATGTTTCACATACTGGTAAAAGTTGAATGAACACGCAAATAAATTTGAAAAAGAATAAAAAACCACCGAAGTGAAAAGTTTGGAATAAAAGATATTTTAATAAAAGTATTTCTGAAGAAAGATATTGAGGGAACAAAGCATAAAAATTCAATATTTTTGAATGCTATATGTTCTCGCATAACAAATCGGTAGGTTTGGAAAAAATGATATAAGTGAATTACAACCTTACAACCAAATTATATCTTATTATATTACCATATGATTACGTGAGTACAATTATAAGTATAACCTTACATCAAAATTGCAATTTATGAAAATGCAATTTAATCCACACATTGTTAGACTTTAAAAAATCGCCAAATTTGGCGCATTTATTTACTTAGTTAAACTGGCGACAATTTGACTACGTTATTTATGCTACAAGAATATTACATCCGCAGAAAAATATAATTCTTTAGACAACTCAGGTTTGTGGCCAAAAAAAAAAAAAAAAAGCTTCTTGAACAACATAGTCAGAAATGAATAATATTATTCATTTATTTATTGTGTATTTAATTAATTTAATTATCATTTTGTCATACTTTTTAAAATGTTCTTTAAATTTACGTATAGGGCTGACACGAATAGCATGCTTACATTTAAAACAGTAACCCTAAATGACAGATTATGAAATAAATCGCCATGGTGCATAATTTTATTGCTCTTCTCATTGCGTTTTAAGCTACAAGTACGCCAAAAAACTACAAACTTAATGGTTACCTCAGTACCTTTTAAAGTGACGCTCTTGGCAAATTAGAATGTCGCAGTTTTCTCAGAAGCATTTTTACTCATCTGTAAAATATATTACACACAGTCAACTTAAGTTGTCCACGAATATAATTTTTTTAAACTTCGAGATAAACGTAGCTATTTATTTATTAAATTCCAGAAAAATCAATTGAAAATAACTGAAATAAAATATATATATATATATAAAATCATAAAAGCAAATTGCAGCTATCATTTCTTTTAATAGTCGTTATTCACTTGTTGGTATGAAATGTAGTTTTATTATTCACAGAAAAACTTTATTAGATGATTATTGAATTGTATTTTAAGAGCTATTTACACGAACAAAATTATTTTCTGTTGAAAACCTTTTTTTTAAAATCAAATATAAATTTAACATATAAAAGAAATTATCTACCAGATTATTTGTCTATTAATCATGTTGATGTTAAACATAAATCATACAAAAATAAAAACAAATTGCGATTTAAGTTGATGTTATAGCCAATCTTGGATGTCTGCAACTGAAGTCATAAAAGGTATACATTTCTAACAGTTAAATTGTTGAAATAACAATAATAACTCATAATTTTTCGTAGCAGTCAGAATAAATTAATATTTAATAACTTAGAATCTTAACTAAGATAGTAAATATTAATTGCTGTCTATTTCAGACACAATTGGTAAATACGTAAAAATATTTCATCAACAAATAACTAACTTCAGTTTTGTAATAGCAGTATTTAAATAAAACCTTGATAAATAAATTTCCCCAAAATATAATTTTTATAAAGCAGTTTTATTTTTTTTTTTTTTTTTACAATTTATGTTTATGCATCATAAATACAAAAAGAAATCGATGCTACAAATGCCCAGTTAGTTCTTAAAATGAATGAGAAAAATAAAACTGTTACAAATAATTGTTAAATTTTTGTGTTATAAATGTCTCGTTCTCACTATTAATTCGATATTTTCAAACCAGGATTAAAATTTCAAAAAAAAAAACCTTAGTTAGGTTAAAAAAAAATCTTTCTTGGACGAGTAACATTTATAAGAACATTAAATGTCAACAGGGAAATGGAAATCCTTTTTTTTTTAAATTTAAAAATAAAGGAATAGGAATCAAGGAATGTTATAAATTCCTCTGTTACAACAAAAAGAAATTTATAATAATGATGAAATTAAATCGGCTATTCCGCTGTTTTGTTAAGCGTCATTTATTTCTTCATAGTTATAGAATTAAGTTATCTTAACTTACTATCCATATCTTATCTTGCCTTATTTATATATATTTTTACAAAATAAAAGAAATTAAAATGAACATGAAGAATTTTCTTTCCACGCTTGAACTGCCCTTCATCAAGTCGAGTGCTATTTGTTTTTCATTGTAGATAAGTAATCATGCATCTTATTCGCTATGTTGCGTATGTTGGGCTGTAGAAGTCTATGTTGCAGAATTTTTACTTCTGTACTAATAAGTATCTTTGATTTAAATATAAAAGTATGATATATTTTAATTTAAAATAAAACATGATTAAAGTTATATATATTGATTAAATTAAACTTCAGGACTTTCAGAAAATTACTTCTAAACTGAACTTTTCAATCACTATTTTATTCCAAGTTGTCTAATATTTTTTAAAATTTATAATTTTTTATTGCTTTTGTTAATTTAAAATATTTTTTCTGACACATTTACGTTTAATTTGAAAATACTTTTAATATTCTTTCTGTAAACCAGTTCACAGTAAGTACCAAAGATACCACATAATATTTATTTCATGTTAAGTTAGTATCTAAATCAAATAATTAACTCTTCCTAACTACATTATTATTTCATCTTTCACAGATTTGAGAACAAGAATTTTTTGATAATATATTACAATTCATACAAATATTATATAATGTGGAACAAGAATTCCTTAGGAAATAGTTAACTCATGTGACAAGTAAAACTATAGATGGTAGCAATGCAAGGTTTCATGGTTGCAGGTCAAATATTAATATTATATAAAACTTTAATTAGATATTGCGAAATTTTAAATTTGAATATTATCTGTATTTAGAGCAAATTAATTTTATAAATTACCTCTATCATATTTTTATACATGTTTAATTATTTTAAATAGTTTTCTTCAAAAGATTTATTCGGATTACAGAATTTTTAATACAATAAATTTAAGCAACAAATGATTTCCATTGCTTTTAACATGACAAATAAAACAGAAAGAAAGTTTTAACTATTTTCAAAAGCAGCAAATATCATGTATATACATATACCACATAATTTTCTTGATACAAAACAAATTCTTTATAATTAATTCCATCTTATCAATGATTATTACTTTAGCCAACGAAAAATGTTCGGTTATTGTACGAAATATTTGATCTAAATAAACTCAATTGTTACTAGAATAATTAATTGTGATTAGAATATTAATTGCAAACTTTGTTGAGTAGAAATCGGATAATTCTCTCAAACCTTTCTCAGTGTTTCGCGAAGGATTTGTAGTGTTTATGTGGTGAAACTTGGAGTTTAAAGCAGAGACAATTTCTCTTTTTTTTTTTGCTATCGTTATTATTTTCCTTTCGTTTATTTGGAACTGTGTTTTTTTTCAAATATATGCTTTAGTTTACTGCCTTCTAAACTCCTTTCTTATTCAGAAGTTTATAAATATATTTACGAATACTTTTTCTCAAAAGATTCAGTTACTTCTTACATTGCTTCACTTTTAATTTCACGAATTCTTCTATGCTCAAAGTGCAATTGAATGATTCCTGATTTGTGATTTATTTGAAAATATATAAAATAATAATTATCAGGTGACAGTTTATTAAGTTATTTAAAAATTATCATATATTCCCACACAAAACCTACAACTATTGAAACTTTGTAAGTAATTTCAAATCTTCTAAATGTTTTTGGTTTCCTTTTCATATTGAAAGAATCCATATTTTCATTCCAAATCACAAATAAGAAATATGAAATATGTGATCTGGATAAAACTCTTTCCCCGAGTGAAAATTGAATAGCATTAAAACAGCCTGCAACTTCTAATTCATCATGTATTGCTTTAAAAACCTTGAATATTAAGAAATACATTTAGAAAAATTTTCCAGTATAATTTTTGCTGCAAATAGCAAAAATATTTCATCACACATTGAATTAGAAATTATAGACATTTGACTGTGGTTTTAAAATATAGAATTTATCTCTAGATTTTGTCATTGAATTAAATTCAATCTTCATAAATGCTAGATATTATATTATTAAAATCATATTTCTCCATCCTTAGTTAATATATATATATCTTGATTTTAAACTATGTTGAATAAAATACCTAAATTTACAGTCCTCAAAGTTTTCCTTTGAAAAATAGCTAGTTAGTTTGCATACATATACTATTGCGAGGAAACAGATTTTAGAGGTGTCAGCTACAACGGATCTAATACAACATCAATTCAGTTTTTATTTTACAAAGGTTGGATTTCAAAATTATCATTGGAATATTTCGCAAATGTATGAATATATTCCTATATTCCTAATGTATTAATGTTATTTTGAGAATTTACTTTTAGACCGAGATAAATAAAATTAATTAAATTAAATTAAACATTTTTATTAACAGTATTAACTACTGTATATTTATAATAGTAATTCAAATATTTCCTTCTCTAAAGAACAAATTTAAAATTATTCATATTATGCCTACTGTTTTGACAAAAATATCAGCATAAGCAATAATTGGTGTCAAATTGTTTAAAAATGGTCACTCTAGATTTGATATAACAATCTCAAATTATTTTTCCAAAATAAAATCAGCAATTATTATTAATTTTAAATACAATCTTTCTTCAATATAAAAGAAGAATGCATTCAATTCTTAAATATGACAAAATTTTGATTTTCTAAAAGAACAAAATGTTTTGGAAAAAAAAAAAAAAAATTAGCAAAAAATTATCAAGAATTTACTGGACAACTACGCCATTTTTCAAAAATAGAAATCTAAATTATTACCTTATTTTTATGTAATATTTTTAAATATTTGCAAAATGATTATATTTCATTTTACAAATGCATGAATAATTTTTCATTTCATTCAATACAACAGACTTATTGCAATATGATAAAATGACTTGTACAGAAATCTATAAATAAGTTATACATCATTTTGATCATGCAATTTTTATAAACAGATTATAAACGAAAAAAATATTTTTTTTATTTAAAATAACCTACTCCTATTTTTAATATAAAATTATGTCTTTTATTCAAATCAAATGTTACATTTTTATTAGAAAATATTATTTTTAGGGTCGATTATTTTTTTCATATTAGTAATTTGGTTTTATTCAAAAAGGCAATCCTTAATTTCATATCCAAATCATGGCTCGGTAAAATTGCAAAAATAGGGGCCGCTTTGATTTGGCGTCAAAAATTCTTTTCGCCAAAGTGCACCAAGAAAGGAGTTCAAATTGTAAGCGAATTAAATTGCAAACAGTACAAGAAATCCGGTTACCACATTTGGCGATTTAATGCTCAGTTAGCGCCCTAAAAATGTCGCCAAATCCTAACGGTCACTATTTTGCAATTTTGCCCCATTACATTTTATTTAAATCAACTATATACTTATAACTGGTTAAATTGGTTTCTATTACTTTTAAAGTTTAGTTTTTTGTTGGATAAAAATTAACTAGTTTTTAATTTTAAGGTTTATTTTTCAAAAAAATTAAGACAAAGAAAATAAAATTCAAAATCAAAGATAAGAAATACATATATTATAATTTAATACAAAATTAAATTCAAAACTATTCACAGAAGACTTAATGAATAGAAATTTTTCATTTCATCACTTTGCTTGCTTCGTGGCTAATATAAGAGCAACGATCAGCCCATACAGACCAAGTACTTCAGCAAAAATTAGAATAAGAATCATCCCTACAAAAAGTTTCTGTTGCTGTGCAGTTCCTCTAACTCCAGCATCGCCAACAATACCGATCGCAAAACCTGCTGCTAGGCCACTGAGTCCCACAGATAAACCTGCCCCAAAATGCAAAAATCCAGTAAACAGTGTATAATTGGGAGGTTTCTCTTAGTGCATTCACGATCAGAACTGCTACAACGAGGCCGTAAATAGCGATGATACCACTCATAACCACTGGTATAATGGATCTCATAATCAGTTCTGGTTTTCTGACTGCCATGGCGCAAATTCCAATTCCAGATTTTGCTGTTCCATAGGCGGCTCCAATTGCACTGAGACTGATGGCAGAAGCAGCTCCAATGACGCCAAAAAATGGACCATACTGTGGAGCATCATCGTTGTGTGGCATGTTGAAGTTCTTTTTTTAAGACGGAATTAATTTCAGAATCTTATAAATAATCAAGATGATAACTTGGTTTTGTGTGTAATTATGGATGTTTTGAAACACATTTAGTTTATTTTCAAATGTTTTATCGCTGTATCTTCTTCAAGTAAAAACAAATAGCAATCTACTCACGATTGTCAATAAAGTTAAAGAATATCAATGCCCTTTTATTTATTAAACACTGAAAAATAAAAAAATGGCATGTTGCCAATTTTTTTAAAGTGGCGCGTGAATCAAAGAAAGAATTAAATTAAAGAAAAAAATCAAAATATTTGTTATTTATTTATATACTACAATAAAACTTCTTAATATTTTTTATTATTTGAAGAAATAAAAAGATATTTTTAAAATAAAAGCGATTTTATAAATAATTCTTTGATATACAGAATTATCAAAGATCTCGCAAACATAATCAAGTTTTAAAAAATTAATTTAAAATCGCATTGCTAAAGAAGAAGAATAAATTATTTCTGATATGCCATTTGAGAGAAATTAACTTAAATATATAAATTGTAAAAATAAAAATAGAAATCTGGCTGTGTTATTCACATAGATGTCTTTTTTTAAAAAATGATCAGAAATTTTTCATTTATGAACAGTCGGAAAAACATTGTTCGTCGAAGAAACATTCTAAATATAATCATATAAATTATTCATACATATATTTTAAAAATCACTTAGTTATAAATAATGCATTATGTACATTAAATGTGACAAAGTTTTCTTTAAAAGTATTACTTTTAATATTTTCGCATAGTTTTATTTTTTCATTAAATTATTCAGTGTGTTTTTACTTAAAATATAAATGTTTAATATTCTTCTTGAAATCTTCTTACAGTAGTACAATCCATTTTATATCAAACGTCTTTTTACACTAATTGAAAAAAAATGGCGAAATAATTTAGGAATAAGAACTATTATATTAACTATTCTGAAAGCTTTAATCTAAACAAATAAATCCATTTAACAAAAAAAAAAAAAAAACAATTACAATTCTCAACTTAAAACACACAAGTATAAATATAACAGGATTTTTAGTGCTTTGAATAAAGTCTTTCTTAATATAACAAGATTTTGTAACATACATAAGAAATTTTCTCTATTTAAATTTTATCTCATATTTGTTGTATAACATACTATAAAAGAATTATTTTTAACAGAATACATGAATACTAAAAATAAACGTATTTCACGAATTCTAGTAAAACAGCTAAATAAATAATCTCAATCCAAACAAAAGATTTAAACTCTAAAGAAGTCATACTTAAAAGTACTCGTCGCTAAAAGTCTTCAAAGAGCTATCGTAATTAAGAAGAATAAAATCATCAAAAATCTTCGTTGGAGTGCAATATCCAAGCATCAGTTTTAAAGTCCAATAAAGTCCTCTCAATCCTTCAAATGGATCCGATATTTTATTGTCGACTTTCTGAAAGCAGCAGTAGAAAACTTTTAAAGGAAAGCTTCAAAGCATACTTTCGAAATCTTTACCCTTCTTTTCTTGTTTGAAATCGCAAAGATAAATCGAAAGCAGTATTAATCAAGGCAAACACCACTATGCATTAGCAGTCTCCATCCCGAAAGAGTAAATTTAAATGCATGTGCATATTCTTTAATTTGCCAGAAATTTTTCGAACTTTTGGAATCATTTCTCAATCTTCTTCACTTTTGCGTGACTCGATTTCGCAGACATACCCTACAATTACCAGAGAATTTATTGGTGTGAAAAGACATAAGTTTTATGCTTCTTTTGTGTAGCTACAGGCTGAGACAGTATTTATTCTCTACCCTTGGATATTCGTTCTTTTAGATGTTAGAAATTATTTTCTTTAACAGTAGCTAATATTGAGAAAGCATATAAAGCATTAATTCTTGAATTTATTTCAGATGTAATTGAATCTTCATATTGATTTTTAAAAAAGGAATTGGTAGAAAATTGTTTTGACATATTTTTTATGCATTACTTAAATGCACTTAAAAAAGACAGATAAAAGAATTTGATGTTAAATTTTTTTTTTTTGCTTAGTTTTCAATAATTTTTTAGTTTTGCATTGTAATATATAAATAAATAAATATTATTATTATTATTATTATTTATTGCAAAAAAGTACTTGATTTTATATCATTGACTCCCATGCATCACAGAATTATGGGATTTGTACCAGACTTGATTGGTGTCTAAAGGTAGAATTAGCTAATACTCTGTCAGTTCACATCCACTTTATTGAAAACCTGTTCACTTACAAGCAATTGAAAACAAGACAGCATAGATCTGGGCTTACTTCGCCTTATATACAAATGGAGAAGAAGGCGCACATGTGCACTATGGAAAAACAAATTTGCATAATTCATGACAAGGTTGAACAAGATTGGAGCATAAAGATGGAATACAAAACAGAACAAAATTGTAACTCATAATAATAACAATAATTACATCAAAACTGTGACTAGATAAAGATAAAAGAAAATAAGTCGCTATAGGCCAATTGCATCATCTCCAATATCTGTTCTGTAAGTTTTCTTCATTCAACGAAGAACAACCTAGCAAATGGTCTTTGTGCATCTCAGAGTTCTGATTGCACAAAGAACTGTTATATATACCAATTCTGTTTCGATATTTAGCAAGACAATCATGTACAGTCTTCTGGCGGAAGGCCACTCTGCAATGGATTAAGGGAAGTTTTTGATTTTACAAATCAAGTCCCACCACTAAATAAATTAATTTTTAGAATTAAATTTAAAGCCTTTTATATTCCTCCTTCCCTCCCTCAGAAACATCGTACAATACAAAATGGGATAATGTTATATAATTTAATACAAGAATAAATTTTGTAAAATTAAAAATGGATACTCTAAATAATATAGCGGACATTCATAAATAAAATGTTCTTTGCTCTATTTAATAGTAAAAAAATCATTATATTTCGTCACATTTTTTAAAAATAAAAAACGCCTTTACGTAAGAGTTGTTATTCTCGTAACTTTTTACCCACGATACAAAGAGGAAACGGCGAATAGATTTCGATAAAAACATGAAACAAACTAAATCTTATTACTTTTTATCTGATTTTGGTATTTTATTTTTTTTTTTACATTTTTTTATCTTTCTCTCTGGAGTCGTGTAAAATTCCAATACTAAACCAATCTCGATTTCATGGGAATTTTTCTTTTTTGTCACTTGTTTCAGAGTTAGAAAAGTTCACAAGTTAAAAACTCCGAAACAATGCCTTCAGCCTTATGAAAAGTTAATGCACTTGTGGAATTATACATTCGAATAAGTGTTGCTCTCATTTGTATTCGGGGATGCATTTCTTTGCGTTAAAGTCTACCATCGGATTCAAGAAGTAGTGAGAAAACACTGTAACATTTCCTGTGATGAATGCGAGACTGAATTTCCTGAAGCCTTCTTTATTTCAGTGAACTGGTGGATTGAGAGTGCATTGGTCAATGTCTCGCTATTTTCTTTTATCGAATTGGTTGCTTGGAAAAACTAAGTGTATCTTTGAGCAGTTTTGGGAGAGTATTACACTATGACTGCATTAAAATATTCAAGTTCAAATACATATAACTATTAATTAAAAAATAACATATTTGGGGGGGGAACTTTGATAGAAAAACTATTCACGAATTATTAGAATGTTAATTATTATTAGAAGAGACATGATTTTTTTTAGAAGTGAAACCTATTCAAGATTGAGTATTAATTGTGAAGAAATAAGAGTATTTCTTTTATAAAATATGTATTTAGTCTATTTTAGATTGTCAACAATTCAATAGGACACTAACAATTAGAAACATGATAAATGTACACAAACAATCGCAGCAATTGTATTCATTTAAAGTTAGTGGTAAATTACATAAGAAAATATTTTATAGATTTGAGGCATACACTTTTCTTACATTCTTGAAAAGTGTATTGAGTTTAAACTAGCTTTGTTTTTGATATCTTGTAATGTTATTGAATCGTTTCTTTTACAACACATGCAGTCTAACATTACAATATCTATTACACAATGTTATTATGCAAAATGTAACATAAGTAGCGCGAATATGCAATAAATGGCTTTTTTTGTTATGAGGTTGTTGCGGTTGTTACATTGTTGTTTATGATTCACAAATAAATTTTGTCAGTACTATTTTAAATTAAACATACAATCGTACAATATAAAATAAGACATTGTAATAGAGTACAATACAAAAATCAATTACTGTAAAATTAAAAGTACAGACTATAATTAATATTCCGCAGCATTCAAAATTAAAATGTTCTTTACTCTATTGAATAGTAAAAAAATTCTTTATATTTCGTCAAATTTTTTTGAAAACGCCTTTACGTAAGAGTTGTTATTCTCGTAACTTTTAGGCCCGATAGAAAGAGGAAACGGCGAATAGGATTTCGATAAAAATATGAAACAAACTAAATCTTATTACTTTTTATCTGCTTTCGAAATTTTATTTTTTACATTTTTTTCTACCTCTTTGGAGTCGTGGGAAATTCCAATACTAAACCAATCTCGCTTTCATGGGAATTTTTCTTTTGTCACCTGTTTTACAGTTAGAAAAGTTCACAAGTTAAAAACTCCGAAACAATGCCTTCAGCTTCAGAAAAGTTAATGCACTTGTGGAATTATACATTCGGAATAAATGTTGCTCACATTTGTATTCGGGGATGCATTTCTTGCGTTAAAGTCTACCATCGGATTCAAGAAGTAGTGAGAAAACACTAACATTTCCTGTGATGAATGCGAGACTGAATGCCCTGAAGCCCTTTTTATTTCTGTGAACTGGTGGATTGAGAGTGCATTTGTCAACGTCTCGCTGTTTGCTTCTATCGAATTGGATGCTTAGAAAAACTAAGTATATATTTGAGCAGTTTTGGGAAAGGAGCACAGTATGACTGTATTAAAATATTCAAATCTGAAACATACTACTTTTTCTTTGAGGATCTTTGATAAAAAAAAAACGTTTCACGTCAAGAAAACTTATAAAATTACCTAAAATTAACTGAATTATTATTAGAATAGATATGATTTTTTTTTAGAATTTAAAGCTATTCAAGATTGAGTATTAATTGTGAATAAATAAAAGTATTTTTTTTGTTATAAAATTGACTTATTTAGACTAGTTTAGATTGACTGCAATTCAACAGGTTTATAACAATTAGAAATAGAATAAATGCACAACAAAAATAATAGCAACACTTGTGTCCATTTAAAATCAGTGGTAAATTACGTATGAAAATATTTTATAAAGGTGCCATTTCATTACAATCTTGAAAAAATGTATTCACTTTAGATGAGCTTTGTTTTGACATATTATAATATTTTTGAATCTCTTCTTTTAGAATACATGCAGTCTAACATTACAATAACTATTACGCAATGTTTTTATGCAAAATGTAACATAAGAAGTGCGAATATACAATGAATGCCTTGTTTTCTGTTATAACATTTTTTTTCCCTCTCCTTCAGTTGTGCAACAGCCCCATGGTGGCCAAGGCCGATTACCTGCTGGTGGATTCGAAATCGATATGTCTGCTTTTTACGAGGTAGAGTTGTTAGCCTTACACCCAATGCTTCACAGTCATTTTAGACTTGGACCTACGGTTTAGAATAGATTCTAAGCATCGTCGGCTCCGCTGGATTCTAACTCCAAACCTGTGGCCCCAAGCGCCAGTCACTCGGCCATCAGATCCGTGAGATTTAATGTTGAATATAATTAAAAAAGAATTTTTGACGTAATTTAAATTAAAAAGAAACATCGTACAATATAAAAATGTGACAATGTAATATAATTTAATACTAGAATAATTTTTGTATTAAAATTAAAAATGGATACTATAATTAATGTAGTGTAACTTTAATAAATAAAATGGTCTTTATTTAATAGTAAAAAAATCATTACATTACTTTATACATAAAAAAAAATCTTATGTAAGAGTTGTTATGTTCGTAACTTTTTACCCATGATACAAAGAGGAAACTTCGAATAGGGATTTCGATAAAAACAGAAACAAACTAAATCTTATTACTTTTTATCTGCTTTTGACATTTTATTTTTTACATTTTTTTCCTTCCTCTTTGGAGTCGTGTAAAATTCCAATACTAAACCAATCTCGCTTTTTCATGGGAATTTTTCTTTTGTCACCTGTTTCACAGTTAGAAAAGTTCACAAGTTAAAAACTCCAAAACAATTCCTTCAGCTACAAAAGAGTTACTGCACTTCTGGGAATTCGGAATAAGTGTTGCTCTCATTTGTGTTCGGGGATGCATTTCTTTGCGTAAAGTCTACCATCGGATTCGGAAGTAGTGAGAAAACACTGTAGCATTTCCTGCGATGAATGCGAGAGTGAATGCCCTAAAGGCCCTTTTTATTTCTGTGAACTGGTGGATTGAGAGTGCATTTGTCAATGTCCCGCTATTTTTTTTTATCGAATTGGTTTGCTTGGAAAACTAAGTGTATCTTTGAGCAGTTTTGGGAAAGTATTACAATATGACTGCATTAAAATATTCAAGTCTGAAAGATAGAACATTTTATTTTAGGATCTTTGAAAGAAAAAAACAATCCACGTTGAGAAAGTTTAATAAATTAACTAAAATTAATAGAATTATTGCTAGAACGATAATTGTTAGAATAGACATCATATTGTACAGAATTTAAACCAATTTAAGATTGAGTATTATTTTGAAGAAATAAAAGTATTCCTGTTAAAAAATAGATTTATTTAGTCTATTTTGAATTAACTGTATTTCAGTAAAAGCAGCAATTAGAAATATAATAAATGTACACAAATAATAGCAGTAATTGTATTCATTTAAAGTTAGTGGTAAAATACACATGAAATATTCTATAGATTTAGGCCAACATTTCCTTTTACATTTTGAAAATTGTATTGACTTTTCACGTGTTTCGTATTCACATACTGTAATATTTTTGAGTCAATTCTTTTTAGAACACATGCAGTATAACATTACAATTATTACGCAATGCTATTATGCAAAATATAACATATGCAGGGTGAATATACTATGAATGTCTTGTTTTCTGTCATGAAGTATATGATGTTGCTTATAATTCCCAAATAAGTTTTGTTAGCACAACTTTTAATTAAATATACAATCGTACGATGTAAAATATGACACTGTAATAGCGTATAATAAAAGAATCATTTACTGTAATATTAAAAGTAGGTACTATAATTAATATAGGGTAGCATTCAACACTAAAATGTTCTTTACTCTATTTAATAGTAAAAATTTCTAAATATTTTGTCAGATTTAAAAAAAAAAACGCTTCTACGTAAGAGTTGTTATTTTCGTAACTTTTTACTTCCGATACAAGGAGGAAACGGAGAATAGATTTCGATAAAAACATGAAACAAACTAAATCTTATTACTTTTTTATCTGATTTTGATATATATATATATATATTTATATATATATATTTTGATATTTTTTTTTTCTTTCCTCTTGGAGTCGTGTAAAATTCCAATACTAAACCAATCTCAAGCTTTCGTTGGAGTTTTTCTTGTCATCTGTTTCACAGTTAGAAAAGTTCACAAGTTAAAAACTCCGAAACAATGCCTTGAGAGCTTCAGAAAAGTTAATGCACTTGTGGAATTATATATTCGGAATAAGTGTTGCTCTCATTTGTGTTCGGGGATGCATTTTTTGCACAAAGTCTACCATCGCATTCGGAAGTAGTGTGGAAACAATGTAACATTTCCTGTGATGAATGCCCTGAAGCCCTTTTTATTTCTGTCAAATGGTGGATTGAGAGTGCGTTTGTCAACGTCTGACATTTTCTTTTTTATCAAATTGGATGCTGGGAAAACTAAGTATATGCTTGAGCAGTTTAGGGAAAGTATAACATTATGACTGTATTACAATATTCAAGTCTGAAACGTAGAACTATTAACAAAACTATTAATAAGTAGTAATAAAAACTAACGTAGAACAATTAATACATTTTTTAGAACTTTGATAGAGAAAACTACCACGTTGAGTAAGTTTATAAAATTTCCTAAAATTAACAGAATCATTATTAGAATTTTAATTATTACTAGAATAGATATAATCTTTTTTAGAATTTAAACGTTTTCAAGATTGAGTATTAATTAGAAGAGATAAAAGTATTTCTGATATAAAGTTAGTTTAATTAGGTATATGAATAAGTTAGTCTAGTTATTATAGTCTATGACGTCTTTCGTCTATTTTAGATTGATGGTAATTCTGTAGGACAGTAATAATTAAAATAAACAAAAATGTAAATAATAGCAGCACTTGTATTCATTTAAAGTTAGTGGTAAATTACATACGAAAATATTTTAGAGATTTGGGCCATACACTTTCCTTACATTTTTGAAAATGTATTCAGTTTACACGAGCTTTTTTTTTGATATATTGGTATATTTTAAGTCAATTTTTTAGAACACAAGATCTATTACGCAATGCTATTATGTGAAATGTAACATATGCAGAGCGAATATGCAATGAATGCCTTGTTTTATGTCATGAGGTATATGTTGTTGTTTATAATTCAAAAATAATTTTTATCAGTAGAATTTTAAATTAAAAGCATTCGTATAGTAAAAAATTTGACAGTATAATGGAGTTTAATACAAGAATCAGTTATTGTAAATTTAAAAATAGATACTATAATTAATGTAGCATAATATTTGAAGATAAAATGTTCTTTAATCCATTAAATAGTGAAATAAATTCTTTATATTTCGTCAAATTTTGACATGTTGTAATGGTTTTGAATCGTTTCTTTTAGAAAACCAGCAGTTTAACATTACAATATCTATTACGCGATGTTATTATGCAAAATACCACATAAGCTGTGAGAATATACAATGAATGCCTTCCTGTTTTCTGTTATGAGGTATATTATTGTTTATAATTTCAAAGAATATTTGTCAGATTAATTTTTAATTACAAACAATCGTACAATATCAAATATAATGTAGCAATAGAGTTTAATAAAATAATCAATTATAGTAAAATGAAATACTAAATATTCTAAAATTAAATGTTCTTTTAAATGTTCTTAATGTTTAAAAATTCTTCATATTTCGTCACATGTCTTTTTAAAAAACGCTTTTACGTAAGAGTTGTTATTTTCGTAACTTTTTACCCACGATACAAAGAGGAAACGGCGAATAGATTTCGATAAAAACATAAAACAAACTAAATCTTATTAATTTTTATCAGATTTTGATATTTTATTTTTTTTTTAAATTTTTTTTCCTTCCTTTTTTGACTCGTGTAAATTCCAATACTAAACCAAACTCAAGCTTCCATGGAATTTTGCTTTTGTCACCTATTTCACAGTTAGAAAAGTTCACAAGTTAAAAACTCCGAAACAATGCCTTCAGCTTCAGAAGAGTTAATGCACTTGTGGAATTATATATTCGGAATAAGTGTTGCTCTCATTTGTATTCGGGGATGCATTTCTTTGCGTTAAAGTCTACCATCGGATTCAAGAAGTAGTGAGAAAACACTGTAACATTTCCCTGTGATGAATGCGAGACTGAATGCCTTGAAGCCCTTTTTACTTCTGTGAACTGGTGGATTGAGAGTGCATTTGTCAATGTCTCGACTATTTTCTTTTATCGAATTGTATGCTAGAAAAAACTAAGTATATCTTTGAGCAGGTTTGGAAAAGTATTACAGTACAACTGTATTAAAATATTCAAGTCTGAAACATAGAACATTTTCTTTAAGTTTTTAGATAGAACAAAAATATTCACTTTGAAAAAAGTTTATAAAATTAGCTAAAATTAATGGAATTATTATTAGAATGATAATTATTATTAGAATAGATATGATATTTTACAGAATTTATACCAATTTTCAAGATTGAGTGCTTATTTTGAAGAAATAAAAGTATTTCGGCATAATAAAATTGACTTTATTTTGTTTATTTTGTCTATTAAATGCAATTCAATAGGACAGTTACAATTAGAAATATAATAAATGCACACAAATAATAGTAGCACTTGTATTCATTTAAAGTTAGTGATAAATTCCATACAAAAATATTTTATATATTTGGCCATACCATTTTCCTTACATTTTTCAAAAATATATTGAGTTTCACACAAAGGTTTTTTTATATATTGTAATGCTTTTGAATCGTTTCTTTTAGAACACATGCAGTCTAACATTAAAATATCTATTGCGCAATGATATTATTCAAAATGTATCACATACAGCAAGAGCGAACATACAATGAATGTCTTGTTTTCTGTCATAGGGTATATTGTTGTTTATAATTCAAAAAGAATTTTCTTCCGTACAATTTAAAATTAAAGAAATCGTATAAATATAGAATGCGACATTATATTAGAGTTTAATACAAGAATCAATTATTGTAAAGGTAAAAATAGATACTATAATACTATAATTAATATTTCATTCAAAACTAAAATGTTCTTTACTATATTACTTTTCTATTTAATAGTAAAAAATTCTTTATATTTCGTCAAATTCTTTGAAAAAGCTTTTTCGTAACAGTTGTTATTTTCGTAACATTTTTACCCACGATACATGGAGGAAACGGAGAATAGGTTTCTTAAAAACATGAAACAAACTAAATCTTATTACTTTTTATCTGAGTTTGATATATATATATATACAATTCTATATTTTTTTCTTTCCTCTTTGGAGTCGTGTAAAATTCCAATTAAACCAACTCGATTTCATGGGAATTTTCTTTTGTCACCTGTTTCACAGTTAGAAAAGTTCACAAGTTAAGAACTCCGAAACAATGCCTTCAGCCTTAAGAAAGTTATTTGCACTTGTGGAATTATATATTCGGAATAAGTGTTGCTCTCATTTGTATTCAGGGATGCATTTCTTTGCGTTAAAGTCTACTAATCGGATTCAAGAAGTAGTGAGAAAAACACTGTAACATTTCCTGTGATGAATGCGAGACTGAATGCCCTGATGCCCTTTTTTCTTTCTGTGAACTGGTGGATTGAGAGTTCATTTGTGAATGTCTCGTCATTTTCTTTTATCGAATTCGGTGCTTGGAAAACTAAGTATATCTTTTGAGCAGTTTTGTTAAAGTATTACAATATGACTGTATTAAAATATTCAAGTCTGAAACATAGAACATTTTCTTTGAGGACCTTTGAAAGAAAAAACAATCTACGTTGAGAAAGCTTATAAAACTAACTAAAATTAATAGAATTATTGCTAGAACGACAATTATTATTAGAATAGACATCATATTGTACAGAATTTAAACCTATTTAAGATTGAGTATTAGTTGCGAATAAATAAAAGTATTTTCTTATAAAATAGATTTATTTAGTCTATTATGAATTGACTGCATTTCAGTAAAAAAGCAGCAATTAGAAATATAATAAATGTACACAAATAATAGAAGTAATTGTATTCATTTAAAGTTAGTGGTAAAATACACATGAAATATTTTATAGATTTAGGAATAACATTTGCATTTTTGAAACTTGTATTGACTTTGCATTTCGTGTTTCGTATTCACATGCTGTAATATTTTTGAGTCAATTCTTTTAGAACACATGCAGTCTAACATTACAATGTTACACAATGCTATTATGCAAAATATAACATATGCAGGGTGAATATACTATGAATGCCTTGTTTTCTGTCCTGAAGTATATGATGTTGCTTATAATTCTCAAATAAGTTTTGTTAGCACAACTTTTAATTAAATATTTAATCGTACGATGTAAAATATGACACTGTAATAGCGTATAATAAAAGAATCATTTACTGTAATATTAAAAAGTAGATACTATAATTAATATAGGGTAGCATTCAATACAAAAAATGTTCTTTACTCTAATTAATAGTAAAAAATTTAAATATTTTGTCAGAAAAAAAAAAAAAAACGCTTTTACGTAAGAGTTGTTATTTTCGTAACTTTTTACCCCGATACAAAAGGAAACGGCGAATAGGGATTTGATAAAAACGTGAAACAAACTATATCTTATTACTTTTTATCTGCTTTTGATATTTTATTTCTTATATTTTTTTTTCCTCTTTGGAGTCGTGTAAAATTCCAATACTAAACCAATCTCGCTTTCGTTGGAGTTTTTCTTGTCACCTGTTTCACAGTTGGAAAAGTTCGCAAGTTAAAAACTCCGAAACAATGCCTTGAGAGCTTCAGAAAAGTTAATGCACTTGTGGAATTATATATTCGGAATAAGTGTTGCTCTCATTTGTATTCGGGGATACATTTCTTTGCGCAAATTCTACCATCGTATTGGAAGTAGTGTGGAAACACTGTAACATTTCCTGTGATGAATGCCCTGAAGCCCTTTTTATTTCTGTCAACTGGTGGATTGAGAGTGCGTTTGTCAATGTCTGACTATTTTCTTTTTTATCAAATTGGATGCTGGGAAAACTAAGTATATGCTTGAGCAGTTTAGGGAAAGTATAACATTATGACTGTATTACAATATTCAAGTCTGAAACGTAGAACTATTAATAAAAACTATTAATACGTAGTAATAAAACTAACGTAGAGCTATTAATAAATTTTTTTAGGAACTTTGATAGAGAAAACTATCCACGTTGAGTAAGTTTATAAAATTTCCTAAAATTAACAGAATCATTATTAGAATTTTAATTATTACTAGAATAGATATGATCTTTTTTCAGAATTTAAACGTTTTCAAGATTGAGTATTAATTGGGAAGAGATAAAAGTATTTCTGTTATAAAGTTAGTCTAATTAGGTATATATGACTAAGTTAGTCTAGTTATTATAGTCTGTGACGTATTTAGTCTATTTTAGATTGATGGTAATTCTGTAGGACAGTAACAATTAAAATATAAAAATGTAAAATAATAGCAGCACTTGTATTCATTTAAAGTTAGTGGTAAATTACATACGAAAATATTTTAGAGATTTAGACCATATTCTTTCCTTACATTTTTGAAAAATGTATTGAGTTTACACCAGCTTTTTTTGACATATTGGTATATTTTTAAGTCAATTCTTTTAGAACACATGCAGTCTAACATTACAATATCTATTACGTAATGCTATTATGTAAATGTAACATATGCAGTGCGAATATGCAATGAATGCCTTGTTTTCTGTCAGAGGTATATGTTGTTGTTTATAATTCAAAAATAATTTTTATCAGTAGAATTTTAAATTAAAAGCATTCGTATAGTAAAAAATTTGACAGTATAATAGAGTTTAATACAAGAATCAGTTATTGTAAAGTTAAAAATAGATACTATAATTAATGTAGCATAACATTTTAAGATAAAATGCTCTTTTATTCTATTAAATAGTGAAATAAATTCTTTATATTTCGTCAAATTTTTGACATGTTGTAATGGTTTTGATTCGTTTCTTTTAGAAAGCAAGCAGTTTAACATTACAATATCTATCACGCAATGTTATTATGCAAAATACTACATAAGCAGTGCGAATATACAATGAATGCCTCGTTTTCTGTTATGAGGTATATTATTGTTTATAATTCAAAGAATATTTGTCAGATTAATTTTTAATTACAAACAATCGTACAATATAAAATATAATGGTGTTTAATAAAATAATCAATTATAGCAAAATGAAAAAAGATACTAAATATTTTAAAAATAAATGTTCTTTACTCTTTTTAATAGTAAAAAAAAAATTCTTCATATTTCGTCACATTTCTTTTTAAAAACGCTTTTACGTAAGAGTTGTTATTTTCGTAACTTTTTACCCACGATACAAAAGAGGAAACGGCGAATAGGATTTCGATAAAAACATAAAACAAACTAAATCTTATTACTTTTTATCAGCTTTTGATATTTTATTTTTTACTTTTTTTTTCCCTTTTCTCTTTGGACTCGTGTAAAATTCCAATACTAAACCAAACTCGCTTTCATGGGAATTTTGCTTTTGTCACCTGTTTCACAGTTAAAAAGTTCACAAGTTAAAAAACTCTGAAACAGTGCCTTCAGCTTCAAAAGAGTTAATGCACTTTTGGAATTATATATTCGGAATAAGTGTTGCTCTCATTTGTATTCGGGGATGCATTTCTTTGTAAAGTCTACCATCGGATTCGGAAGTAGAGAGAAAACACTGTAACATTTCCTGTGATGAATGCGAGACTGAATGGCCTGAAGCCCTTTTCACTTCTGTGAACTGGTGGATTGAGAGTGCATTTGTCAATGTCTCGCTATTTTCTTTTTTATCGAATTGTATGCTTGGAAAAACTAAGTATATCTTTGAGCAGGTTTGGAAAAGTATTACAGTACAACTGTATCAAAATATTCAAGTCTGAAACATAGAACATTTTCTTTAAGTTCTTAGAAAAAAAAAGAAATATTCACTTTGAAAAAGTTTATAAAATTAGCTAAAATTAATGGAATTATTATTAGAATGATAATTATTATTAGAATAGATATGATATTTTACAGAATTTATACCTATTTAAAATTGGTGCTAATTTTGAAGAAATAAAAGTATTTCTGCTGTAAAATTGACTTATTTAGTTTATTTTGGATAAAATGCAATTCAATAGGGCAGTTACATTTAGAAATATAATAAATGCACACAAATAATAGTAGCACTTGTATTCATTTAAAGTTAGTGATAAATTACATACAAAAATATTTTATATATTTTACCATACCATTTACTTACATTTTTCAAAAAATATATTGAGTTTATTTTTAGGTTTATTTTTATTATTGGTTTATTTTTATATTTTGAATCGTTTTTGAATCGTTTCTTTTAGAACACATGCAGTCTAACATTATAATATCTATTGCGCAATGATATTATTCAAAATGTAACACATAGAGCACGAACATACGATGATTGCCTTGTTTTCTGTCATGGGGTATATTGTTGTTTAAAATTCAAAAAAGAATTTTCTTCGGTACAATTTAAAATTAAAGCAATCTTACAATATAAAATGAGACATTATATTAGAGTTTAATACAAGAATCAATTATTGTAAAGGTAAAAATCGATACTATAATACTATAATTAATATAGCGTAGCATTCAAAACTAAAATGTTCTTTACTATATTACTTTTCTATTTAATAGTAAATAAATTCTTTATATTTCGTCAATTCTTTTGAAAAAAGCTTTTTTCGTAAGAGTTGTTATTTTCGTAACTTTTTTTACCCAGATACAAGGAGAAAACGGCGAATAGGATTTCGATAAAAGCATAAAACAAACTAAATCTTATTACTTTTTGATACTTTTGATTTTTATTTTTTTTTTTTTTTTTTTTCGACTCGTGTAAAATTCCAATACTAAACCAAACTCCCTTTCGTTTGGGTTTTGCTTTTGTCATCTGTTTCACAGTTAGAAAGTTCACAAGTTAAAAACTCCAAACAATGCCTTCAGCTCCAGAAAAGTTAATGCACTTTTGGAATTATTATATTCGGAATAAGTGTTGCTCTCATTTGTATTCGGGGATGCATTTCTCTGCGTAAAGTCTGCACCATCGGATTCGAAGTAGTGAGAAAACACTGTAACATTTCCTGTGATGAATGCGAGACTGAATGTCCTGAAGCCCTTTTTATTTCTGTGAACTGGTGGATTGAGAGTGCATTTGTCCATGTCTCGCTATTTTCTTTCATCGAATTGGATGCTTGGAAAAACTAAGTATATCTTTGAGAGAGTTTTGTGAAAGTATTACAATATGACTGTATTAAAATATTCTAAATATAAGTCTGAAACATAGAACTACTAATAAAAAAAAAACATTTTTTTGTGAGGAAGTCTGATAAACTATTCACGTTGTGAAAGTTTATAGCTTTTATAACATGAATTAAATTATTATTAGAATGTTAAATAAAATATTTGTAAAACCTGCTGTTTAAATATTCTTTAGATGAAACAAATGGTAAACAGATTATAACTTGTCCACTTGAGTGGTAACGTGCGCTGCTGGTGAGCATTAGGGCTGAGGTTCAATCCACTGGCGGCACTGTTTTATACTGTTACAAAAACGAGGAGTCTCGATAGCGCTTGTGATGTTCAGCATCTTGCCTCGGGAATCGGACTACTTGGCGGGAGTTTTCCAGGTTTTCTCTCATACTATATGCATATACGGTTACTGATACGGGTGGTTACCTAAAATTCCTGCCGAAGAGACACTGCCCTCCTTCAACGACCCGGAGTTGTGTCAGACTTCTGCCTATGGGTGTTCCACCAATTGAAGCTGCCCCTTTCCCTCCCATCCATGAGTAGATTGCTCATGGGATGTCAAAATACTCTAGGACAGGGGTCTCCAAATTTTCCAGCCTTAGGCCATATTGTTCATAAGTAAGTACCAAGGGCCAAAATCGTTTTAATTTTTCTGCCATTATCTATAATTTCTAGACTTGTCGCCGAGTACGCCCTCTGAGCGAGCATACGCTTACTAAATTCGCTGCTTCAATTACAAATTACTATTGTGTGTTATCGATACGACCGTAACACTTGACGACATCTACTGGTTAAAAGCGGAAATAGGTATTACTACCGAGGGTAACCGCGGGATGTACACTAGTTTATAATGCTAGTGGGATTCATTTTCAATTATCTGTTAGTTACTATGCTTAAGTTAAATTTTCTGCGTGTTATGCTTGTCATTAAGCTTTACCTAGCAAGTCAATAAAACCTTATTATTATTCTGTGTTTTTTATGCAACTTATTACAGCAACAATAAGTATTTGCTGCCGCGGGCCGTAGTTTGGAGATCCCTGCTCTAGGACATTGAGAATTAGCACATATATCCAGATGGATTTTTGTAGTAGCCTAGTAAGCATTTAGTATTTTCATGAGCAGTGATTTAGAATTTACGTAGTAACTAACAGGCATTTAGGACGTTAGTATCAATCTAATACACATTTAAAACGTTAGTATCAAGCTAACAGACATTTAGAACTATGACTTTCGTAGCAACCTAGTAATTTAACATTTAGGATTTGGGTGCCCGTCACTTTTGACAGATAAAAATAAAGAATATAAATATTTATATAAAATATACAATAACAGGGTGCGAAATATGTCTTCATGGAAATCAATAAAACCCAAAATAAATTAGTAAAACCGAAACATTTTATACAAATCTAAAGAACATAACATCATGCCAACATAACGTCATGCGGATGGCTTTATCAAGTACCAGTATCTCTCAGATATTTTTAAACCATGTTATTCTGCTTGCTAGATGGCTTAATTCAAATCAAAAACACATCTAGCGACGTATTCCGATAGCATGGAATAGACTGAACAACTTTTATTTAGAGTCGATAAGGTATAAGAAAAGAAAACAATTTGGCAGAATAACTTGCTTTTATACAGCAAAAATTAAGTCACGAGATAGAATCACGTGATTGTTATAAGACCATTAAATGGGTGAACCATTAACGGGCCCAATATGTGTGTGTGTGTGTGTGTGTGTGTGTGTGTGTGTGTGTGTGTGTGTGTGTGTGTATATATATATACCTTGAAATTATATACTTGAATACATTATAATATACTTGACATTAATATACTTGAAAATTAATCCTTGAAAATTTTTTACAAAAATTACATTTAAAAAAAAAGGCTTGGAAAAATTGTGATTTTCTGTAAACCGCTTAAACCATGTGTTGTTGTTTTTTTCAAAACAATATAGAAATTATACAAAAAAAAAAAATGTTTAATATATTTTTTAACAAATTTTCAACATATTTATTAAAAGTTTAAAGAAATTCAAATTTAATATTTAATGCTGCAATGATTATATTCCGAAAAGAAACTTAAAACATTTTTATAATTATATTTAGGAGTAAATATACAGTGAAAGTATTATATTTTTACGAAATTCTCCCAATTATATATACATATATATATATATATATCAGATTATTAACATTATTAAAACTATTCACAATTTGCAGCATAATAAAGAGAGAGAATTCTTCAGAAAATAATCTTATTCACAAAAACATATACTCATTTTACATCATATTGTTAAATATAAAGAATATTTCAAATACATTGAAATTACAATATGATTCAGAAACAACCATTTAATATAATGAGTATAAAATGCTTTATGAATTTTAAAAAAGTAGCTTCCAACACAACACCCAAAAAAACCCCAAACCGTTTAAGATGAAGCCACTAAGAACACACCATTTAATCAATAGAATTACATATCTTTCTTAAAATAATCATGTCTCAAAATCCACTTATTTTGACATGATATTATCCTTCTTTTACTTTTCTCTCAAATAAAATAATAATGTGCAGTAGATTTCGCAGCCTTCCCACCGCGTATGCCATGGCTTTAAGGTATACAACAGTTTCCCTTTTAATCTTGGCGAACCTTCTAGATAGTTTACTCTAGGGAAATTTTGACTTGGAAATATCAGAGAAAACTTTTTAAAAATGAAACGTCGTTATAGTCTTGTAAAAATTCATAGTTTCCGTATTTTTTATCCTTCTAGAAATATTTTTTGGTATTTCTTTTTACTTCCATGCAGTTCCGAAAGAGTTTTAGAAGTTAAGGTTCAAAGTTAATAATTTTTGAGATTAGTTCCGCAAGGAAGCATATTTTAATTGTGTAATGATGTCTTGGAGCAATTTTAATTTTATGTGCTTGTAAAATAATAGAAATAAGAAATGCATACTCTTAAAATCTGATATCGTACATCATTAAAATCAGAAACGTATCTTTTATCCAAGAAATTAAAAGTTAGTTAAAAGGAAAAACAAAAAAAAAAAAAAAAAGAATTTGGTTCAAATCAGATTCTTAAAATTACAACAAACCATAATTTTCAAGTACCTTAAAAAATAATATAAATTTTTTTTTGAATAAATATTAAAGATGTGAAAATGTATTAGATATTTTACAGGTATTCAAGTTAAACTTAGAAGCAGATCCTAAAAATTCATTTAACAAAATTATAGCAATTGGATCCTTTTTTTTTTTTTTTAAGTTGTCCTTACTTGGAATAGTATATTTGATTAATTAATAATCAGAAAAAAAATTAAAGACAATTTATATCAAATTCATAGAAATGGACGAGTTTTGTTTTTATTAAAACAGAAAATTGATTATCAATTGAGTTAATTTTCTTAATCTACTGTTAAAATTAGCAGGTTTTATAGAAGAGATTTCAATAATTGTAAACTGACAAATTGTATAATTAATTGATAAGGAGGAAAGCATTTTTAATATATATATATATGTTAAATTCTGGAATAACAAAAACTATTCATGAAAAGATACTCATTTTATTATTAAATATAAAGAATAGGCCTGAATGGCCGAGTGTCTAACACTCGGTACCACAGGTTTCAGGTTCGAGTCCCGCGGTGCCCTGGATGTTTGTAGTATTTCGGAATTCACTTTAAGCCGTAGGTCCCGGTCTCCTATGACTGTAAGAGCGTCAGGGGCAGAAGTCAGACTTCTACCTACGGGTGCTCCATCAGAACAGAAGCTGCGCCCCTCTTCTCTCCTTCCATGAGGGACACGATAACAACATCAACAACAAATATAAAGAATAATTCAAATACATTTAAATTGTAACAAGATTTCAGAAACACACACTTTATATAATAAGTATAAAGTTTTTCATGAATTTTTTAAAAGTGTAAGCTTCCAATACAAACCCAAAAAAATCCCAAACCGTTTAAGATGAAGCCACTAAGAACACATCATTTAACCAGAATTACATCTTTCTTAAAATAATCATGTCTTGAAATCCACTTATTTTGACATGATATTATCCTTCTTTTACTTTTCTCTCAAATAAAATAATAATTTTCAGTAGATTTTGCAGCCTTTCCACCTTGTATGCCATGGCTTTGGGTATAC
This sequence comes from Caerostris extrusa, assembly GCA_021605095.1. Classification (NCBI taxonomy): domain Eukaryota; kingdom Metazoa; phylum Arthropoda; class Arachnida; order Araneae; family Araneidae; genus Caerostris; species Caerostris extrusa. The sequence goes on along the minus strand of BPLR01005303.1, from coordinate 19,325 downwards.
AACAGTTTCCTTTTAATCTTGGCGAACCTTCAGACAGTTTTACTCTAGGGAAATTTTGACTTGGAAATATCAGAGAAAACTTTTAAAAAATTGAAACGTCGTTATGGTCTTGTAAAATTCATAGTTTCCATATTTTTTTTTATCCTTCTAGAACTATTTTTGGTATTTCTTTTTACTTCCATGCAGTTCGAAAGAGTTTTTTTAGAGGTAAGGTTCAAAGTTAATAATTTTTGAGATTAGTTCCGCTAGGAAAGCATATTTTAATTGTGTAATGATGTCCTGGGCAATTTTAATTTTATGTGCTTGTAAAATAGAAATAAGAAATGCATACTCTTAAAATCTGATATCAGTACATCATTAAAATCAGAAACGTATCTTTTATCCAAAAATTAAAGTTAGTTAAAAGGAAAAAAAAAAAAAAAAGAATTTGAGTTCAAATCAGATTCTTAAAATTACAACAAACCATAATTTTCAGTACCTCAAAATAATATAAAATATTTTTTTTTGAATAAATATTAAAAGATGTGGAAATGAATTAATATTTTACAGGTATTCAAGTTAAACTTAGAAGCAGATCCTAAAAATTCATTTAACAGAATTATAGCAATTGGATCCTTTTTTAAAAAGTTGTCCTTGTTTTTGTTGTATTTTTGATTAATTAATAATCAGGAAAAACACTAAAGACAATTTATATCAAATTCATAGAAATGAACGAGTTTGTTTGTATTAAAACAGAAAATTGATTATCAATTGAGTTAATTTTCCCTTTTATCTTCTTTGTTAAAATTAGCAGGTTTTATAGAAGAGATTTCAATAATTGTACACTGACAAATTGTATAATTAATTGATATGGAGGGGAAAGCATTTTTAATATATATATATATGTTAAATTCTGGAATAGCAAAAACTATTCATGAAAAGATATCATTTTATATCATATTATTAAATATAAAGAATAGGCCTGAATGGCCGAGTGTCTACTCAGGTACCACAGTTCCGGGTTCGAGTCCCAGCAGTGCCATGAATGTTTGTAGGAAGTGTTCGGAATTCGCTTTAAGCCGTAGGTCCCCGGTCTTCTATGACAGTAAGAGCGTCATGGAGCAGAAGTCAGACTTCTACCTACGGGTGCTCCATCACAACGAAGCTGCTTCCTTCCTTCAATCATGAAAGTACGTATGGGCTCATGGGCTTGACCAATCAAAGTGGGATAGGAAGCAACAAACAGTATAGTATGCCCTCTTTCGGGTTGTATCCTGAGGCTAATTCTGCTACATTTCTGCGACGAATGGTGAATGACTGATATCAAAATGCATGGTTTAACGTAAAAAAAAAGTCACTTACTAACAATCATACAATTCCTACGTTATCTCTTTCAAAAAATAAAGTTTATGTTTTCTATGATCGGATTGTAAAATAACACTAATTTTACTGGAATCAGATTCGCCACAATAAAGAAAATTTTCTTGACAAAAAAACAAGAAACCAGCAATCGTTTTTTTTAAAACGCAAAATAACAGCCATCTTTTATTTTTCATAGAACAACAATAACGTTGCCAATTGTGTAATAGAGTAATAATATAGTAAAATTAGTACTACTACTATTTACTATATATATATATATGATAATATATATATATGATATATATATATATGATGATATATATAATGCATTACTCCCATTATTTACAAAATATATCGTCATGCAGAATGGGCAGCCAGAAGATCGTTTTGGAAAGGGAGTTCGCTTGAGGATTGTTTGGTGTAACCCCCTATACTTTTGTGCAAGAAACATGGTTATAAATATTTTACCTGTTTCTAAAAAAACAGTATTACATTACCTAAAAGGTTAATATAAGTACCAAAATGAAAAATGTGTGAGATGAGTTATTTGTAATAAAAAGCCTGAATGGCCGAGGTGGCTAGCGCTCTGGCGCTCGGTACCACAGGTTTCGGGTTCGAGTCCCGGCGGTGCCATGGATGTTTGTAGTGGTTCGGAATCCACTTTAAAAAGTAGGTCGGTCCTAATATGATCCGTAGAGCGTTGCGAGGGCATTGTTACTCCGTGGCTTATCTTCAAAGCTACACGCAGCTTCTGCGGGAATGTGAAGTGAGTAACGTGTCGTGCAGCGCTTGCCTTAAAGAGACATCCAAGACAGCTGTCTAAGTGTGTGCCAGCTGCATTAGAAAGAAAAAAAATTATTTGTAATAATATCTAATCTGGGAAGATTGATTTTTAAATGTAACGAAAAATCACATTAAATATCTAAATACTGAATTATAAAATGGATAATGAAATAAAGATCAATGTTTAATTGCTTGTCTGCTTTCAGTTCGTTTTTCAGAGCTCTTCCACTTAACCACAGGTTTGAAAGCCTTCCCAGATGCTGTGGATCTATGCATATTTGGATCCAAGGCGAACGATTGTACAGGTGGTTGTCAAGGCAGACCAATTTAGGTAATTGTGATAATTTATACATTTATTTACAGAAGATAATTTAATATACAATAAGAGCTTGTGGTTTTAAAACAATAATTTAGTGGTTTTGATATGTTAATTTCATAACGGATAACAAAATCTAGTTATAAGAAAACTAATAAATTTGTTAAACATGCGCAACACCCGGATCGTGGCCCTGCTAGTGGTAACGTGCGCCGCTTGCAGCCGAGTTAAGGCTGAGTTGAATCTGCTGGTGGCTTTTTGTGGGCAGCTGTTTCAAAAACGAATAGACTCGATGGCGTTTAGATATTCAGAATCTTGTCTTAAGTCTCGTTCCTTCCGAGGCGTGGAGACGTTGAAGATTTCACGCGGCAAGTCGAAAGAAAAATTTTTCGACCCCTTCACAGCGAAAACGTCGAAATAGCATTACGCCTAGTGAAGAAAAGTTCCGCTTCGAGTTGAGAAAGTGGGTCAACTCGGAGCGGTGCATTTCAAACCGGTTTTCAGGCGAAACGTGGTGAGGCTAGTGATTGGTCAAATTTTTTTCGCTTTTAATATTCTGCCTCAAACCATTTGACTTGCATCTTTATGTTACACAAATGCAGGGTAGTTCCCTCTAAGAGTCCTACCCTTCTTCTTAAGCGACTCTTATCCAAGTCAAACTTCTACCTACCGGTGCTCCATGACAACAGAAGGTGCCCTCTTTCCTCCAGTTAAAATTCATGGGGTGACCGTCCCCGCCTACTGGGCACTGAGGATTTTAGTCATAACAACAACAAACATCCAAAGTTCATACTTCCTAAATCAATGAAGTTTTCATGAGGAACTGAAGTTTTAACAAGAACTTGTGATATCACTGAAACAGTAGTAGATATTTAGGAGTATGGCTAATTTCATATGGACAGACAACAACTAAGCAACAGATATAATCAATGAATCAAATTAAAATCCTAATTTATTGACTTTTTAATTAAATTCTTAGTATGTATAAATATATAAGAAATGTCGTTTTTGTATATACAAAATATATAAACTGCATAACAAATATCATAAAATCATACAATACTTTGTTACAAATCTTTTGTGGTTATTATTTGGGGAATATATATACTTTTTCTTAGTATATTTTCTTTATAAATGATGTTTGATGATATTTTATAAATTTTCCCATACTTGTCCATTCTTAACCCCATACTTTCCATTTTCCATAATTGTATACAATGTTTATTTACATTTTCACAGAAGTTCTCCCCATTCTGCAAAAATATTACTATTATTTTATAAAGTATTTGAATTTATATGAACTATGGACATTATACTGCATAAAAATAAAATAGCTTTATAACAGTTTAGAATTGTGTATCTGATAGAAAAATTGATTTATTAAAGTATAGATGGATTTACTTTACCCAGGTGCCGTGAGTTTAGAATACCCTTTATCACAACAACCTGTTTACGGAAAATGGACGTTACAAGTCATTGCACACAGGTATGATTGCTTTACACTTATAAATATTTATTTTGTTTTGTATGTTGTAAAATAACGACAATGTATAAATTATTCATTAAAAACGTCATTAAATAATGATATGATTTATCATAAATCCCACATTGTCTATAAAGAATTATGTGAAATGTTACGTAATATAAAAATACCAAATCATTTAATTATTCATGCCATTTTTGGTATATAAAAAGTTTACCTTCATAAATGAAAATACTAATGTGCGAAATCATCTTACGAAACATTTTTGCTGAATTACATTTCTAGAAGCTCCTGTAAATTTGTATAATAAAGCTTATTTATGCATTTATTTTTACACTTTTAATCTAACTAAAATATTTATAAATATATGCCTTAGGTGTTATTTTGACATCACATTTCGTACATAGTTTAAAATTCTAGAACAATATAAATAATTACTTATGCATCATATCCGTAGAAAAAAATAATCAAAAAAGTAGAATATTATTAGACAGGAGGGTTTAAATTTATGTCGTAGATATTATAATTCTCTTTCGTGATAGCAGATGGTTTCGAACTTTATATCATTAAATATCTTTTTTTTTTTTATATATCTTTTCTTTTTATCTTTGTGGATGATGGGCAAAACGTGCATAAAAGCCAAGTCGTCCAGTGAATATCTACTAAACAGAAAAACAAAAAAGTATGATTGCTTTTTGAAATAGTTTTCAATATTTAATAACATTGCATGCTTTTTAATTTCTGTGATCAATATTTGTATAAATGTTATAATGTATTTAACTATTATATTCAATTATTCTGTATTTAAGAAGTTCAAATGAGTTGACTCATAGGATCCTAAACCATTAAATGGGAATATTTCAATTTTTCAGTTTTTTTCTATTTTTTTTTAATTCACAGTGATTAATGATATAATAGCATTATAAGAAATAATTTTTAAATGAAATGCTAGATTAATCTATTTTCAAATTTGCTGTACCTTTGATACCTATCTAAACTGTTATTTACACTGATTGTGGGATTATTCTCAATATGAACGTCTAAAAAATATTTCGTTAATGAGATTAATGATGCATTACTATCGCTAAATATTATAAGAGTACTTTATTTTTAAATGAAATTTAAAAAAAAATTGCAGAACTCTGCATGGGGTAATTTTGATTAGATGGGAAACAATTTGTGGGTTCTTTCTAAATATGAAATTCTAAAAAATCTTTCTTTAATTCTTTGTGATTAACGATTTATCTTTATTACAATATAAGAAATGTTTTTTTTTGAATAAATTGCTAAATTATTAAAGTCAATTTTGGTTTATAGATAATTCTGTTTTTTTTTTTTTTTTTACGTGTTTACTTTTTGGATACTTTATCAAAAATTTGTTGAATTACTCTCAATATACATATCTAAAAACATTTTAATAATTTATATGATTAATGGTGTGGATTATTAGTTTGTATCTATTATATTAAAAGAGATATATTAAGAGTTCCACTAAAATTATGCTTTCAGCTGTTATTGTAAGAAATGATATATCGTATTTTTCCATTCTAATGTTATATTCCTCATTGTTAAAATCCCACTCTTGTAGTAACGATAAGAATTAGGATTTTGAAAGACTTTTTTTTTTTACTATACTAAATTGATTTGGTGTAATGTTATTGTGTAATTTTAGCTACGGTTTCGAAAATGATGTGTGAGCTAAACAAGGATGAATTTTTAATAAGTTAAAGTTATAAATATATTTATACGACTTTTAATAATACTAATAAAGTACAACGTATCTGCTGTGCAAAATTAAACATCAGCTCTTTGGAAAGTTTTGGGAAAGGTTTTGAAGTTTTTTCCTGGAAGAGTTTTTTTTTTCTCTATTGCAGTTTAAATAGTAATTGTAATGTATAGAAATTATAATCCTTACAACAACAGAATTTGCCTTTTATCGGCAAAATCAAGAAACTTTGATTTTGTTATCTCAAAGTGAAATAAGGGAATATGTTATCAAAAGAATACAAAACTCACAAGTGGATGCATCAATTTTATTTAACAATAAATGATCTGGTTGTACTTTTGTTAAACATATGCTGATTTTTCTTCAGGGTTAAACTGCCGAATCTTGACAAACATAAAACACTAAAGGGGAATTTTTAAAATAATCAAAAATTAAATGAATAATATCTTGAAAAAAATTAAGATTGATTTACTTATCTAAATTTTCAAATCTTTTCATATTTTTAAATTGAATATATTGATTTAATTTCAGAAAAAATGTTATTGATCAAATAAATTACCAGTTGATTAATATTTTCAGTGGGGTTTTTATTATATATCAATGGTGTTTTGTTATTTTGCTCTAACATTTATGCATAGTTATTTAATTATTTTTTATAGTCACAATTATACTGGTTTGTTTGGTAATATTTTCTGTAGTAATTTAATTTCATTTTTTCCCTTTCGAAAGTAAATGCTTTTAGTAGTTATTTAATATTTACGCATGATTAATCTAGATTATCTGATACAACTTACAACATAATATACTTTTCTGCAAATAAAGGAAATATTCTGTACCTGATATCTTTTATTTTTCAAGTAATTAAAAAACATCATATTTAGGAAAAACACTAACAGCTCAAAATTATATTTTTTATTAATAATTAATTGTAAATTTATGTTGATGAAGACATTTTTATGTGTATTTTAATCATGCAGTGTGGAACTAAATGTTAATATGATATTTTAGATTATCGGGCTCGTATAAACAGTTCTTCGTATAAACAACCAAAGTCAAAAAAACTGAAAAATATATTAAAATATTAAAATTTATTTTTACTTCTAAAATAAAACAAAAACCTAATTAATAATTTTCACGTTAATATATTTTTTCTTTTGCTGTCGAACTCTAAATATCTTTTAAAATATCTTTTTAAAATATTAAAGAAATGTTTTTATTGTCCTTTGCAAAACTTACCAGGTTAATTAATGTCAAATAAACTGTCTAATTTAATATTGTTCATTTTATAAATAAAAAGAGTAATTATATAAAAATTTCGCTTAAGAAAGGACAGAACACTGCTCTAACAACAATTACTATATTATGATTCAGAAACTTCAAGTATTGCTACGTAAGATGTTTTGAAAAATGTCCAATCAAAAATTAATACTTCTAATAGCAATTTAAATCATAAGAGGCGAAATAATATAAAATTAATAGCAAAATATTTATTAATGAAAACATTATAATAATATTACACATGTTATGAAAAATGAAATAGAATGTTTTTGATAAGATGCGAAATTGTGTTATACCAAAATTGATAGAATAAACAAATTCAGTTCAATTTCAGATTATAATGCTTAAAAAATGTATGCAAAATGAATTCCATGATCAAATGTATGTGAAAATATCTTTCATATCCATGATAAAAATGTCTTTTCATATCATGTCCATGATAGGACTAAATGTCTTTTCATGTCCATGATAAAAATGCCTTTTCATGTCCATGGTAAAAATGTCTTTATGATAAAGGTCTTTTCATATGTGTCTTTTCAAATCATGTGTCCATGATAAAATGTCTTTTTATCCATGATAAATTAGGATAAAATGTCTTTTCATATCCAGGATAAAAATCTCTTTGTCTTTTCCCATAAATGTCTTTTCATGTCAAGGATTAAATGCCATTTCATATCCAGGATAAAATATCTTTTCATGTCCAGAATAAAATGTCTTTTCATGTCCATGATAAATGTCTTTTCATGTCCATGATAAAATGTCTTTACTTGTCCATGATTAAATATCTTTTCATGTCCATGATAAAATGTCTTTTCATGATAAAGTGTCACTTTCCACGATAAAATGTCTTTAAATGGCCATGATAAAATGTCTTTACATATCCATGATAAAATGTCTTTTCATATCCATGGATAAATGTTTTTATGTCCATGATTGAATCTCTATCCATGATAAATGTCTTTTCATGTCCATGTAAAATGTATACATGTCCAAAAATATATTTTCTGGAAATGGAAATGTGTTATCATATCCATAATATAAAATATCATTGGATGGACACACTGTCAGAAAGATTCATTTAGAAAACTGATCAACAACCCGTTTTTATTAACTATTTTCTGTCGTCCTTATAGTTTGTAAATTTATGTATTTGAATATTTTGCTGTTTGAGACAGAGGCAAAATATCGATGAAGAGTTTTTATATTATTTTTTCTTTTATATTTGTCAAAATGGAGGTTTTGTTAGGTGATCTTCATCCTCATCATTGGAGTCGAAGAAGCCTCTGCAAATAAAAAGAAAAGAAATATTAACAAATATTTCGAGATAATTATAAAAAAAGACAGTAATTTAGAAATATATTTAAATTTCTATTTTCAACCGAAGTTTATGGCAGGGAATTTATTACTATGGATTTATTTCAGACGCAAAAATTTTAATTGCACAGCTATATATTTTACAAACATATTACAAAATAAATACATAAATAAAAAAAATTTGATTTCAAAAATAAAAGTGTATAAGAGGGTTTAGGTTTAAAACTGCAGACGATGTCATTGCAATGATTGCTTTCAAAAACGAGCAGACATGAGAGCGATTCCGACAATGTGTTTACGCATTTCATCTCTGTAGTCAGTATTGCTGGGGGAAAGTTTCCGAGTTTTCATCCATAAGACAAGAAATGCGGGGAATTTACCCTAAAAAGTCCTTCTCCAGGACAATATCCTGCCTGTTCACTTATTAGTTTCCTGTCCAGTCGTCGATAGGTCATCGTGGAACACGAGGTCCACCGAAGGTTAACAGCAAAAAATAATGCCTAATTGCAAAGAAAAATTAATTAATTCGAACTAAATTACGACAGTAGGACACTTACTATAGGTCTTCTTCGTCCCAGTTTTTGATCCTCAACTGCTTTGAGGGGTTTCGGTGGCAAAACAGGAAGATCCCCAAAGTAGTTGAGGGGTCGGCCGTTGGCATCCAGGGTTCTTTCGAGCATGCGGCCCTCCTTGTGCACGAGTAATTTGTGCTGTCGCAGGCCTTTCTCAGAGAGGCTGATGTGCCCACATCCTTCGCACACAAACAAACGAGACTAAAATGAAAATGAAAATTTTTATTTTGAAATTGTAGGTATATAATTATTAATCAAATTACAATCGATTTATTATGAGTGGCTTTCCATCCAGTTTGGTTGAGGAAGTTAACTTTATTCAGCAAAATCATTACAGTACTCTGCAAAATTTTTAATATAAAATTGTATTCAAATGAATATTTATGCAAGTTTATATTTTTTTTTTCGAAATAAATCTCAGTTTAATTCCTGGTTTTCTGTGCATTCAGTGAGAAAAGTACTTGGATTCGGCTTTTATGAGATAAAAATACATTTGTATGTTATCATCATTATTAAAAGACACACATAATTATTGCATAAATCAAAAATTTATTTAAGGATTCACGTGCAATGAAGAGTTGAATCTCTTGTAGTTCAGTCGAATTTGATTTGTACAATGTTCTTCAATTTGCATTCAATTATAGCTATTGAATAAAATAATCTTTTAATCTTAAATTATTTTGGACCATTTTTTTCACTGAATTTGATTAAATAAATTATTATATTGTATTGTGAAATATTATTTCTTCATTACTTTGAGGATACATATGAAATACTATTCGATATTGTTTATAATCGAAATAATGTGAATAATAATTATATTTATACATTATACGTTTAGAGACAAATTTGCATCAAGCAGTAAATATCCAGCTGTAAATGCATATGACCTGAATCAAAATTTTGCGAAATTATGCAACTTGGTTTTGATTGACTAGTTTTAGTATGTTTAATATGCCGACTACTTTCAAAGACATCAATAACGAAAAACAAGAATTTATAAATTACAAAAATATACAATTTCTACTTCACAAATGAGAACAAATATTGTTGAATATTCTTACCTCAAACTGTTCTTCGCTTTCCAGTGAAGCACAACATCCACACCTGAGTAAAAGAGAATGTGAAACAATCCGTAAGTAACAATAGATATATTGCAATATGTTATTGAAACATGAATATTCAATTAATCATTTAACTCTATTTGATCTTTTCTACTATGCGATTATGCTGATTTTAATATTCAGCTTTCCTTTTTTAAAGTTATATTATGCACATTTTTGAAAAATATTGTATAGTATTTGTCACTCCATTACTGATGCTACATTAGAATTTAAATTTTTATTTACATGTTTTTAAAGAAACTGATTATTTAGTATCTTCTTATTATTTGTTTATATTTTCTGAATAATTAATTATTTGCATTATTTTTAAATTTTTCATTGATTAATTATTTATATTTATAAATGATTAATTATTCCCTTTTATAAATTAATTAATTTCACTTTTATACTGACGCACTGTTTTTGACGCACAGGTATTTTCACTTTTATACTTTACTTTATACTAATGAGATCTATTGCAGAAAATGTTTCATTTTAAAATGAGTTAAAACTGAATAAATACAGAAATGCAAATTGCATTCTTAATGTTTCTCACGGAAAGCTAACTAGCGGACTCGGTAATTCTTCGCTATTATTAAACCTGAATGCAAATATAGTTCAAATAAATGCAATTGAAGTTCTATGTTCATTCATTTATTCAACTGAAATTATATGAATTGAATTTTTGTGTGGAAATTTAACTTTTTTCGTTGTTGTTTTATTATTGATATTTTTTGTCCTTCTATTTCAGCTTATTAAGATATTTTATTGCACATAAAATATTTATTATTTCGGTCATTAACTTCTTCATTGAAATGCAAAAAAAAAAAAAAGAGTCTTCAATTAACACTGTAAAAATACTACTACTAACTATCATCTTTCATTCAAATCGATCTCTAAACTCCAGAAAGTATAAAGGACTGAGAAGTGTTTGTGTCTACGGGTTACACACATGATAACCTCTTATTTATATTGATAAATACAACAGCGCTATGAATAGGATATCTTCCAAACTTCGATCTAAACACTCTAACACTAATAAGAACAAACTGTGAAATTTTAAAAATCGACCGAGTAGCTTTTATGCCTATAGGTGACAACTAATGCAAACAATGACTCTTAATATGAAAATTGAACTTACAACTTGGCTTTGAGCCATTCAATCACATTTAGAACCATTCTAAATGTTTTTGTCAACAAACGTCAACGAAATATCACAAAAAATCGAAGTAAAATCGCTTAAATTATCGCAATCAACAACTTGATCAAAATCAGAATCAATAGTGAGAAGCAAGAATGGATTTTTTTCTATTATTAAGTTGAAACACTGTATTTGAAACAATTTATTGTCAAAGCAACAATAATACATTGTTAATGAAACACTTAGCATACTTAGGCAAATGTATATTGTTGCAATAGAAAATTCTGTTGAACAATAATATAAATATATTTTAATATATATATAGATAGATAGATAGATAGATAGATAGATAGATAGATCGATCGATAGATATAGATATTAATAAATAAATAATAATAAATATAATATACATGTAGACATAGAAATATTTTAAATAGTAATGCGATAAATAAATATTAAAAAATAATTTAAGCAGAATATTTAAAAAATATTAATTATAAAATTTCGTATTATGATTTCCTTTACGCTGTAGAGGTTCTATTTATATAAAATGGATTATATATGTTGTGTATATTCTATTAAGAATAGGATTACAAAAGCAGTTTGCTAAAGTAATCACATTCACATTGAAAAAAAATTAGACTCCCAAATTTAATTATAATGCTCACACCAATCAAACAATACAAATCATGCCACAAGATCATTTTTTATACAGTTTTTTTCTATCAGATAAGAGATAGTATGTCTAAACCGGAAAATGAACATTCGATTCTCTACGTCCACAATTCAAGCATAATATTCCTCTGACATCATGATTTACTTCCGCAGGCTATAAAATAAAAAAATATCCTTTTTTATTGATTCCTGTTTATTAATACATTAAAAATTAAATTATCATGTTTTCAAATTCGAAGCTCTATGCAATGTCTCTAACGAGGATGAACCCCATTACCATTTTGAATTATTTCATTTGTATCTTCAATTCTAGTAGAAATTGCTGCATGTTTATTGTTTCTTTCATGCCGGAATTGAAAGTATTTAATGAACGAATTTTAAACTTTTCAGCCCCTGTTAATAATCAACGTATTATTAACCATATGGAAGTAGAGGTTGAGGCAAATATCCTAAAATTTCATTTGCCATTGTTCGCGACGTCGCTGATGCGTCGCTGATCGCAGAGTATTTAGTTTAAAGAATTCCAAAATTCAATAGTGAAAAAGAGAAATTGTCATGCTTTTTTCATTCAATTTGTGCAGTATAAACGAAAACTAAATTTGATGTAATTATCCTTTTTTAATTATTTTAAATATAAACTGAAGAACATCTTACACGTAAGAGATTATTTTCAGGTTTTTATTTCAGTCGTATTTGAATTTTTATATTCGCCCTTTTTTGTACTATATTCGTGGATAATCCAATTATGCCCAAGCATATCATTGTGTTGTTAATTAAAGCGATGACGGTGATGACTTCCTGAATATTCAACGTTACTAGCAATGATGATATTAAAAACAGTGTCATTAAAGTATCCCATAAAAATTCTCATTGAAGATTTAGTATATTATATTATACCAAACACTTTTTGTTGATTATTTAGGAAATTAGATGTCGAGACCAACTTTTCCGGTATGACATCCACCCTCTCCATTTAAAGTCCCGTTGGTAGAGGAAAACATAATACAAAAATTTGTCTCAAAACGTGACGTCAATTTTTGGATATACTTTATAAAACAAAAATACTTCAAAGTTGATATAATTTTTGCAATTTCCTTATCTGCATAAGTTGCCACAATTTTTCTGTCTTCTTCGATGGGGAGGTTTTAAAGCTTGCTTTTGGACATATGTCCAATGAAGTGAAACTACAGAACTCTATACTTTCGTATATCCTATTCTGAATAAGCATTACCTTTTTACGAATATACTGCGGAATTTTTACCAAATGTACTTATTTTTGCCATGTAAACACAATTATTCTGATTTTTCTGTTCCTTGACTTCCACCTTTTAATTCCTTTAAATTAATGAAGGAGCTCGGATGGGTTTTTATCAGCGATTGTTATAGATCCTAATCCTCTGGGTTCAATAGTATTTTCAATAGTAGATCCAATAGTAGATCTGGGTTCAATAGCATTTTCAGTTTTTTGTGCAACCAGTATTAAGGGTGTCAAAGAGGGGTTAACGTATAGGGACAAAAAATTCCAATATACCATATATTTTAAGTGATTAGTATTAACCTTTCAATGCTACAAACATATTACATGAATTGATATAGCTTTTTTCGTAACAATTACAATATAACATACAGCCTCAATTAACAATGATTTTGAATAGTTATTCTTAACATTTATTAACTAAAAACTGAGTTAAAATAGTTTTATTTTAGTATTTCATACATAAATAACAAACAAATGTCATAACGGATGCCTTATTCTTACTGCTCATTATCAAAGGAAGGCCTTTTTTTTAATCATACGAAGTATAGAATCTCCGAAATAACTCATTATGTTTCAATTTTTTACTTCTAAAAAGAAGTCTACAGTGGATCTAAATATAACATGGGGATATTAATTTTTATATGCGACAGTAGAGATATAATGCATTTCCAAAGTGACCCGCAAGATCATTTGGGTTGGCCACGCCTTGGTTATAGTTAATTCGTAACAAACAAGTTAAGAATTGGTACAGCGTTTTTCGTAACAATTCCAACATGCAGCACCAATAAAAAATATTTTTAATAGATAGGCTTAATATTTGGGAACTAAAATTAACCTAAAATAATTTTATTTCAGTATTTCATATATAAATAACAAACACATTTCCTAACTGATGCTTTATTCTTACTACTCATTATCAAAGGAATCCTTTTTCTTTAAGGATACAAAGTATAGAATCTCCGAAAATCCCTACACAACATTCATAGCTAAACGACATAAACATCAATAAGCCGCTTCCTTTTATTTCTCCAGAAATGATCCCCTGGTGACCAGAAACAGAAAGATAAACCTTTTCCGAAGCCATAACATTTTGTACGAATGACAAGCATGCCTGTTCTGCGATATCACTTCTCGATTCCTGTGTGACAGAACAAGAATGACGCCAGCTTAAACCGAATTCGTGGATGGACACGAGAGAGAACTGGAATGATCAGTGCATGAATACCCGCCATCGATGGGCACCTTCCCCCACTTCTTTCCGGATGGGGTCAGATAAAAAAGGAGACACGAGTTATCACCGGACGAGGGACATTGGCGTAATGGACACCAGGACAGGGGTGGTGGGAAGTGGGGAATGATGTTTTATTGAAGATGGACTGATCCAATCTCTCTGTGTGAGCGAGCATCAATAAGGTGGAAAATTGAAAGAGATTCCCCGAGTATGTGTCCATCGGACATGCCAGGGGGGTGTGAAGACGTCACGACGATGTTCGGTTTTAATATATTGAGTGCATTTTCCGTGTCCGGTTTTCGAGTTTGGAGTGTGGGTAGATATGTTCGCCTTCAGTGGGGTGGAAGTTGAGAGATATATCTCACTCGGGATCAGTGGCTTTTGATACAAGTAAAAAAAAAAAAAAAAAAAAAAAATAGCATTGCTACATTGTCGGATTAGATTTAAAGTGGTTTTAGTTGTTAACTTTGTTTTTAAGTTAATATATTCACTCTTGTAGTATACTTTTTGGGATTTAAAGTGAGAAAAATGTTTGTAGATGGAAGATTCTGTTAAGTTTTTTTTTTAGGGGAGGGGGGTTCCCTTCACTACTATGATAAATGAGTGTTTCTGGGGTTAAGTGAGGTGTTTTTGAAGAATGGTTAAAGTGTCTGGGAGAATTGGAAAGGAACTGTAGTGCACTTAAATGCTTCTTTTCAAATGTTTTGCTAAGTGTTTATGCTTTTGTTACTCTTATTCTCAAAAAGAAATGGAATATATAAGTGTTCATTGTGTTATTGTTATTTTTTCTAAATCTTATGATAATGTGATTAAAATAAACAAAACATACTGAATGATCTTAATAATAAAATCAATGAAAAAAAATGGGATTACGAACTAAAAAAATCAAAATTTTTAAAGCCATAATTCAATAATTTCAAAGGAAATTTCGCTAATTTCATGCAAACGCGATAAATTTAATTAAATACTTTTAGTGAAATGTTAATTATTTTTAACTGGGAAAGTTAAAACAAAAATTTTATTTTGAAAACTATTGTGAGAAACAATAGTTTAATGCATCGTATTCAGCAGAATTATAACTAACATAAATATATAATATTTATCCTATACTTAAATATTTTTATACTTGGATAAATCACAATTTCAGAACTGAAGAAAAGCATTTTCTATGAAAATCTGCTAATTAATATAATACCAATATTTTTGTTATTTTCATTTGCAAATTATACATGTGTATTATTATTAATATCAAGTTACTCATTGTTAAAAAATTGCTTTTGTAAATGCTTCCAAGTATTTAAATGCTTTAATAATATTCTTACAACATTAAGAATTATCGCAACATTGATGATTCCAATTTTATTATTATTTTTTAATTTTCAATACTGTAATTAAAATCCTTATTTTCCTAGATTAAGATTAATATTTGAATTATTAAATTTTGGTAATTTTTAATCATGCTTTCAAACCCCCAAAACTGAATATAAAGTAGAAGTTCAAAATTGTTGAATTGAAATGCTAGTTAATTGAAAATGATGATTTGAAATATCTGCTATATTTGCCAAATATTCTTTATTCTAGCAAAAAGTCTCTTTTTAAATTACTACTTACAAATAATTGCTTAATTAAATAATTTTCAAAACGTAATCATTTTATTAAGATATAATAACATTTATAATCCCAATTATATAGTTTTAAGTTTTAATTAGTTAGTTTTTTTCTATAATTTTATTTATAAACATAATATTTCACATGAGATTCATTATTATTTCCTTCATTACGAAAATAAAAAAAAAAAACGTTTAAATTATAACCCACTAAATCTTTTTTGATGTAGATTTAAAAAAAAAAAAAAATTTCTTATTGACTTTTTTTTTACATTTACCAAATCGATTTCGTTTAAAAAGAAAAAAAAAATTTATTAGCTTTAATTGTTATCATAAACTCTAAATTGCTGCTTCCATTATGTAATTTAATTATGTGGGTTTTACTAATAAACAAAACAATTTATAATCAGTGATATTTTAAACTGATCTGTATAATTATATTAATTAAAAACAAAATTTGTTCCCTATAATTAAGTTTGCTCTAAAATGATTTATAAAGCTGAGTTCTTTCAGATAATGGAGTTAAACTGATGAATAAGAAAATGTTTTTTTAAATCCTTTATCATTCTGACATTTTTTTTTTTTTTATTTTTCTTTAGTTTATTACAATGTTATTAAATGTATTTCAAAAGTTTTCAAGCTATTTATAATTATTAGCAGCTACAGCATGCTTTATCACCATTTGGCTTGTAAAGCCGATTATCAGTTATTGTTTTAGTATGAGAATGGGGTAACATTTTTTTGTCTTGTGGAAGTACCAGTGACGAATTTTTACCTTTACAATATTTCAATGAAATAACAAAAATATTTCTTTAATTTTGCTATATATTTGTCCTAATATTTGTCCCCTTTCCTTATTAAAAAATCTGCCTCCTGAGTTTTTCCATTATTAAATATATTAGTATTTATATTTTGATGAATATTTTGTTTGTTAACCTAACATAAAAAGAAGATTTTAATCAAAGCATTATTGCTATTATTACCTATAGCATTTTAATAGGGATTTTGGCAAAAATTGCAACTATAATTTAAAAATTATTGTTTTTTAGAAATGCTTCTAATATCTAAATTTTTGCCCATACTACACAGAAATCATACTATTCATCTGAATTCCCTGGCTTGTTGTACAGAAACATACCATTCATATAAATTTGCCACACTACACAGAACTCTATTATCCATCTGAATTCCTTACTTACTATACCGAAAACATGCTATTCATTTGAATTCTTTGACACAAACATAAAGAAAACTTGCCATTGCGGATCAAATATATTATGACAAATACATAGAAAATTTAAAGAAATATTTCGTTTATTTCATTGAAATATGGTATAAGTCTATTCATTTCAAATTGTAGATAAAAGTAATGATGTTGCAGACTTAAAAATAAAAAACAATCTTTATTTAAAATTTCAGAGTTAATGATGTGGGACTAAATTGTCAAGAAAAACTATTCTTGGTTTACTCCCACATTATGGTGTACATATAAAAAAGCTTTTACGCTTGTCGTGTGGGATTCACTGTGCAATGTTACTTGAAAGTAATTAATGCTTTCCCATTACTTCTCAAATTGTTTTCAAGGCTCAATGCTTCTGAAACATGAGAAGAACCTGTTTGCTTCTAACAGGATTCCTACCTTCTGACTGTTGCAGCAGAACCCATTCTGCGCAAATGAGCACCTCCCAGATGCCTGAGAGAGAGCTAATGAGTCTCATTAAAATCGTGTTATTCCACGGAAAATTTCGCCCTTTCTCTCGCATGACGCCATCTTAATAATGGAAGCCGAGATGAAATTTATTTTTAAAAGAAACCTGGAACGCTGGAAGGGAAGAGATTCCCACAAAAATGGGATTCCGAGGAGATGAATGGGCTCGATTTATTTGCAGAGATTCTTTTGAAAGAGCCATCGATTGCATTAGTGGATTGCGGGATTGTTAATCATCGAATGAAATTTTGTTGTTAGTTAAAATATTATTCTTTTTAAAGGAAAATTTAAAAAATTGCACCAATGTTTGCAAAAAATTATCTGAATCGTTGTAAAAATAAGATCAATTAAGACGAAATATTTTCTGTTCACAATGATTCACTTAACTTTAAATGATGTGGTCAGAAGATTAATGGGCAGCCTGATGACCAATTGGCTAGCGCTCTGGCCTTTGATACCGCAGGCTGGATGTTTGTTGGTCTGCCAAACTGTCCCGGTCTGTTTAGCACAAGATGGCCGTAGAGCGACAAAACCAAACCAAACCAGATAATAAATAGACCGTGGACTATGGTAACTAAGGCGATTTTAAATATTATATTGTCTGCTTTACAACATGCACTGCTTTCTGTAAGCCATTTTTTTTAAAGATTTTTCTTAAATTTGACAACAAATGTAAAAAAAATACCTCTGCAAAGACATCATTGTCTTTCATTTTTTTATTTTGCACTGGATGTAAATTATACTTCATGATATTAATGTACCTTTGCACTTCATTTCTGGATTATTTTTACGTCCTCTACGTTGCTGGTGCCTTTTACATAATGCCCCAAAAAGGTACATTCCATACAAGTACGCAGAAAAGCCGAAAATAAGGTTCCATTCTATGCGTGATTCCGGACATCCCGAGAGGACACTGACACGTTATATATCACCTAATCTCATCATTAACAGAGGGATAAGGATATCACAAGGAGGGATATCTCACGAATAAGAGTATGAATTTGCCCTGAGTCACGGCAATTTCGATAGAACATTCCAAGAGGGTTGAAGAAGATGTGAATCATCATTCACTACTTCCTTCCAATGAAGTGAAACAAACCCGAAAATTATTAGTACCTTGTAACTCAAAGACTGTATGTCCTATAGCTATTACCTCAATGCCAAATAACAACGGGAATTCTGCAGCATAAAAATTTCTCTCTTCTACATAGGTTGCAGTAGCCTGATGGATAAACTAGATTTAAGATAAGTATTGATTATGATAGACCAACTGCTGAATTTTCAGTCCATCGAATTTGGAGAGCCTAATGCAAAAACGCAACAACTGTTCTCTAAATACGCTACCAATCTCCAGTAGTTGACGATACAGATGGTAATTAAGTTTTGTATTCAAATGATTTGCTTTTCAGAATAATCTCTATAGAGATAAATAAATGTTTGTGAGATTAGAAGAAATAGTTCTGCCATGTTTCTGACAAATAGCCCAGAATTGAAGATTATTTGATAGATATTAAAAGAAATAGATCTATTGCTTTCATTCCCATATATATGTGAAACAAATTCGAATTATTTTCATTATTAACTATGGCTTCAATCATCGACTCTTGCTTTGCGGTACGTATTGATTATGATAGACCAACTACTGAATTTTCAGTCCATGATCTACTATCCTCTTTCGGTAATAATGAGGTTTGAAAGTATCCCCAGTGAATGTTCTGCCGATAAATGAAAAGTGAGAAAGAGAAGGACGTTTTTCAGTAAGTCTTTATATCTTTGATACGTACTTCAA
>BPLR01005302.1:0-69992 GCA_021605095.1 Caerostris extrusa | reverse complement strand
TGCTACACTTATCCTACTTGTTAGAACTTCGGAATCCATTTTAAACTGTTGGTCCCGGTCTAATTAGCTATTTTATGCAACAAATGACTCTAGAGCAACATATTAAATTTTTCATTGGTGATCCAAGATTGCTTTTTATAAGCCTCTGTGGTGAGAAAAACATTTCTATACTTTTTTTGTTTTGCTGCTTACTTAAATGTATTGTTTTTAATCCACTTATTAATGTTGATATTTAAAATTCAAGAGAATACAGTATCAGTTTGATTTTTACTAATTAATATACTGAAAATTCATTCCATTTTTGTTAAGGTGACACTCTTTGAAGCAAGTAGAACATTATTATAATCTGCCTATATGATCTGCAATTTCCTTTTACAAATTCTATCCCAAATACAAACAAGTTTGGTGTAAATTATCAGTTTGGAATGTTGAATAAGATCTATTAAAATGAAATTAATTTCAGTAAAAAAAAAAAAAAAAAAAAGGAAAAAGCCAAATTAAAATTTTTCTTAATGCTTATAAATAATCTTTAATAAAACCTCTTAAAAATCTATAAACAGAAAAAAAAAACCTATCTTAATAGATAAAAAATTTAATTATTTAACTTGTATGAATTTAAAGTGTAATTATGTCTATATAATTGTAGAACTAAATTCTCAGCAAATAGTTATTAAAGCATGTAGATTTTGGATAAAGCCAGATGTATAAAAAGTATTCTGTGTTATCAACATTTTTCCTTGTGCATATATTTCTGAACAGATAATTATTCATGACAGTTAAAATTTAATCATGAATTGAAGCAAAAATAACTAAATTGAAATTTACTTTGGGGTGTTTTTTTTTTTTTAAGCTTACTTTCTAATTCACTTTTTGTAACCAAGAGTTATAAAAGATAAAATATAAGGAATGGTGGAATTAAACCTTGCATCTTAAAATTGATTTAGATGTAGGATCTTAATTTTAAAAGTGGCAGATGAAACATCCATTAATAATGAAGTTTTAAAAAAGTGATTGCATGCTATCTCTTGATTGTAGTTACTTCTTGAAATGTGCATGAAATTAAAAAAAATTCTGTTTGGTAATAAAATTCAGATTCCCTAACTGACATTTCGTGATTGAACCTCTCAGTTGCTGGCCAGTTTTATCGAACATATGAAAAGCTTTTCAAAAATTGTAAACTTGATTTTCTCAAAAATACTGAGAAGTAGGTCCCTACTAGATATAGTATACATAGGTCATGATTAGAATTTTAACTGCTCTAAGTTTGAGTCAAATCAGTAATCTCTCCTTGTAAGATTAGCAAATAGTCAGATTCTGAATGGGGGTAGTTTAATTATATCACAAAAAAAAAAAAAAAAAAAAAATTCTTATTTCAAGGGAAAAAATATGAAATCTCCTCTTAGTCTACATTTCTTTTAAAGGACTTAGATTTAGACTATTTTTTTTTTTTTCTTGATCTATCAAGTTCTAAAAAAAAAAAACATTCTATTCAATTCTAGAAGATTAAGAAATATTTTATGCTATGTTATCTTAATGAAAGAAACAATATAGAGAAATAGTTTATAATTTTAAATATAATTAAACATATACTTCATTTATATACATATAAATAATAAAAATTTAACAAACATATAATTTACACAAGAACGACACAAATACTAATGAAAATGTTTTCATTAACTTATAAGATGTTTTCTTCCAAAGAAATGAACTTTCTTTTCAAATGCAGCTGACTTAATAGGAGTATTATGTTCATAAAATGGATTCATTGAGTGCTGGAAAAAAAATTTAAATATTTAAATAATTTTTTTTTAAAAAGAACATAATAGAATAAGAACAAATAAATTTTTAAATATATGAACTTCTTCATTAGCAAATTTTAAAAATAATGTTTTTCAGCTAAATGCTTTCTAAAAGAGGAATAAGCAATAAAACTTTAATGAATAAGATGTTTCAACAAGATTAAATTAAAAAGATATTAAGATTTGAAGTTACTTTGAAGAAATGCAATTTTAAAACTAAATTTTTAATATTAAATTAAACTACAGCTTACAAAACAAAAAAATTTCAAAAATTATTAAATCCTACTTTAATATAAATCTCGTAGACTTCAAGGAAAAAGTTCTTTATCCCATCTTCATTCTTTTGGTCATGCAGTATTACAAATCTCATTTCTAGAATCTATTAAGGACTAAATTGTTAAAAATGGAATTCTAGGAAACACCTCTGATAAACTTACAAATCATTAAAATAGTAAAAGTAGTTTATAATTATGGTAAAATTAGCAAATCTTTCCATACAAATAAATTTTCCATAAACATAAATATTCAAGATTAGTTTGGTATATATATATGCTATGAAAATGAATCAGCATGATTGTTTATTGCAAAAAAATAATGCATTTCGCAAAATTCTATGATTTATTATTTTGGTAAAGAAATATATATCATAACTATTAAAAACAAGTTCAAGTATCAAATTTAAAAATTAAACAAAAATTTCAATAATTAAATTTTTCTTAATGTTTATCAATAATCTTTTAATAAAACTCTAACAAATCTATAACAGATTTCAACAAATAGAAATAAAACCTATCTTATGAATAAAATATATAAACATACATATTAGTTTTAAATAGTAACACTGAAAGTTTTACTCTTATTAATTTCTATCTAAATAAATTAATATCCATGAAATTTAATTGTATAAATTTTCCAAAATTCATTCTGAAATGATACTGGTATATTAATGGGTATACTTTAGTTCAAACTATAATTATACAGCAACTTCTTTACATAAAACTTTGGAATTTATACGTGGTTTTTAGATTTAAAAAAATTATCTAGATTAAAAATTTTTTTTAAAATGTTATCAATTGAAAATATTACATGAACTTTATAAATACTAGATATGCTGATTATTTTATCTACAAACAATTCATAACCTAATAATAATAAATATAATCATTATTATTATTATTTCATATTTAAATACTAAATACCATTACTATAAGCATGTATCTACTTTTAGTTTCTTTTTTTCATTTTTCCATAAATGGACATGACATTATTTTGCTATGAGTGTACGATGTATCAAAATAACATATAAACAAGTTGGCCCATAATTATAATATTGAATAAATTTTACATCAAATTTTCAATAATAACTACGGTAACAATCAAGCAATGCCAATTATAAAATCGGACATTTTAAAAAAAGTGAAATTTTTGCAATTTTATTTGCATTATTTATTATATAAGGAAATTTTCTTTCTCATAATGAAATATATATATCACATTGTTTTGAACTCATTAAGAAATTTTTAATATTAAATTCATAAAAATATCTGCATTGTATATTTTCTTCGATACGTTTAGAAGATATTTTATTTAACTTTTATTTTGGGGGAAAGTTACTTTGAAATAATTTAAGAGAAAAATTTCTTAATTAAATACTTAAAAAAATTATTGAATGATTTGTCATAATCTTATATAACTTTAAAACTAGTTGAAAATTTATGTCACAAAACATGAAATAATTAAGGTATTATTCATATCATTAAAAAATTATACAGTGTTATAAAAATGACAGAAAAACATTTATTCATGAATTTTCACAAAAACAATACAACTTTTCATAGACTTATAGTAGTACAGTGAGTAAATAACAATCCTAAAAAAAATAATAAGATATTTAAAATAAATAGTTATTCAATTTTAAAAACCTTTAATATTAATGTATTTCTAGAATAATCTTATTGTGGTGCTAGGAGAAAAATATTGCATAACTATCTAAGCATTATAAGGTTACTAGCACATAGAACCCGAAATAATTCAATTATAACAAAAACCATTAAAAATGCTTCAGCTCGTTCCTCAAAACAGTAAATAATAATAAATCAGACAATAATTCAAATTATATAACTAAATATTTGAAATTGAATATTAACTAATGTTATTTAATTTACATAAAATTGTTAGAAACAATCTATTATTTCTAATGCTAATCCCAACCACTAATGATATTATAATTTAGATCATAAATTTCCATAAGAAATGCCAAATTTAATTAAAGAATAATGCTATTTAAATTATGAAAACAAAAAAGTTTTTTTTTCAACCAAGCTGATAGAACTTTGAGCCTAATTTATGGAATATGGTCTGATGGAATAGTTTTCTTTTCTTAAGTAGCTTTGCAAATTTTTTTTTTTTTTTTTCCCTCTAATGCAGCTGGCAAATAGACCGTCATCTTTTATGCCATAAGGGCTGCACTGACATTACTCACTTTGTATTACCCAGGGGGTGCGTGTAATTTAAAGATAAGCCACGGACGCGGAGCAACAATGCCTCCGCAATGCTCTTCTCCTACGTTTAAAGTGGATTCCGAACCACTACAAACACCCATGGCACCGCCGGGATTTGAACCCGATACCTGTGGTACCAAGCGCCACTCGGCCATCAGGCCCCATTGCAAATTTAGCAGTAAAAGCCATTATGAAGCTCACCAAAACCTTCTTTCCAATAAATATTTTTTTCTCCCCCAAATTATATCTCCCTCCTGCTAAATTAACTCCTATAGTTATTAAATTTCGAACAAGTAAAAATGAAAATAGGAAATTCATTGAATTGAACTGTTATAACCTAAAGAAATAAACTTTGGGTTCCAACACTGGGGACTTCTTCGGAGAGTCAGAATTAAACCGAGTTCTTTTTATTGGTAAAATGACAATGCAATTTTTTCTTATTTATGAAACAAAATTTTTATGTAGTTACAATTAAGAAGTTAATATTTTTTAATTTATTTTATATCAGCCTTGCTATGAAAAATACAACAGCATAAAAAATGTCAACTATGAAAAAAAGTCATCAACCACTAAAAGCAGTCAAATTAGAACAAAACCTAAATGGGTCATTTCTTAATGAATATTGATCTAATTTTGAATTTTTTTTTCTGTTGATCAAAGCTTTATATAAACAGTATCCCTGCCAATTTAGTAAAACTTGGATGTAAATTGTGGTTCTGCATAGGTGGACCCACATACAAACTTTAAAACATATAAACAACAGATTATTTAAAAAATGTTATTTGTTCAAAATATGTTATTATGTTTTATACACATTAAAAAACTATGTATAAAATAATACAACTAACAATTACAACCACAATTATAATTTTTTCTTTTAATTAAATTTATACAGCCATTTCCTGTAATTTGAAATTCATATTAATTATATGAAGACTGTAGTAATCTGTAGTCAGGATATTTGAATTAGAGATGAAATACAATGATTTCATTTAAAATTTACGAAAGATAAGTATTATTTATTTTTAATCAAAAAAGTTCAAATGAAGGCAAAATATAATTCTGCTGGATTAAATTCTCTATTCGCATTTTTTAAAACTGAAGCAGAGATAATAAATAAAAAAATAAATAAATAAACCTTTAAAAAACAGAAACATTTTTCAATTACTGGTTGATAAATTATAATGTCTTAAGTTACTTTTTCTATTTGTACATTTGAACACATAAATAGAAAATAGAAACCAATACAAAGACAAATTTATTATTGACAGATGAATTTATTGTTTAAAGTAAATTAATCAATAAAAACATCAATATAATATTAATCATTAAAACAGTAATTATTATATTAATCATTTGTAAAGGATACTACTTGCAGTTACAAACGCTGAAACATACCATTCATTAAATTTATCAACAACTTTTAAATACATATTGTTCGTTAACCACATATGTTCATCAATTAAGTCTAAAGCAGCATGAGCAATAAACTGACTTAAATGGCGATGATCTTCTTTCTAAAGTGAAATAATATTAATAAATTTTAGAAATATAAATAACGAAATAATTTTATAACAGTACTTTTCAATTAGTTACTATTCAACTATAATGCCTTAAGCAACTTTTTTTAACTTCTGCAAATATTTAAAAAATTCAGAATTCATATAATGACAAAACATACAGTATTTGAAGTCATTTCAACTATATATCATATATTTTTTGATTTTTTCAAGATATTTCGTTATTAATTACCAAAACAATCACAGATTTGTTCCGATTTTATCACTGTTAAGTAATTCGAAACTTCACAATTGTTTTTATATATTTAATATTTTATAAATTTCCTTTTTCAATTATATATAAATTTTAAACATACATTATTATACGTACTTTTATATCAGTTTTTGAAGATGGTCCAAATTCCATCTCAAATATAGGATTATCTTTATAGCCAACTATTGCAAAATAGTAATTTGGTCCCCCAGACATGTTACAATTTATTTTTTTAAACCTCTCAAAAAATTGTGACTGAATTCATGAAGTTTCTACTTCTCGTTGTCTAAAATAAACATAAACAATCATACAAGAGGAGTTGAATGCTTAATTGTACAATGATTTAATCCGGGAGAGCGAATCAATATTTAAAAAAAAAAAAAAGAAATTCAGTCCGTTTGAACAGTTGATTGGTAAATGCACTAGAGCAATCGAATTGTTTTGCATAAACAAAAACCAAAAAAAAATTGTTTAAATTTCAATTTTTTTAAATTTTTCGAATTTTATCTTCGATAAATTCACAATTCAATAGTGCAATTCTTAAAACAAATTTCATATACATTAAAGATCGTAAAAAGTGAGGTCATTAATCTTACTAATTAGTTTCCACCTTTAATGATAGAAAAAAAATAGCCATTAAAAAGGATATTCTATTTTAATAATCAAGGAAAAATAAATTGTTAAACTTAATTTAAATTTAAAATTCAGATTTTTAGATATTAGCTCTGCTAACTATGTGGTGGTGAATTGACCACACAAACATAAATTAACGAGCTGACATTTTTTGTAAAAATTTAAACGTCTATCTTTAAAAAAAAAAATGGGAGCTTTATGTTTATTTCAAATACCCTTCATAATTATAGTATATATTAATTAATGTTGCTTTAAATTCAGTCAAATGTTTAATATGTTAAGGTAATTAATTAAATAAATTATGTTAATAGAATTAAATTGATCTAAATACTTCATAAAGCAGTTAGTCCGTTCATAAAACTTTAAATTTTTGAAGAAAAAAATAGAGCCCTGAATAATAAATATGCAAAAAATTTTAAATGTCTTTCTTCGAAGAGTATTACTTTTTCAATGCGATTGCATCCCAAAATGCAATGCGCATACTTGAAATAATAGCTCAGCAACATATGATAATACACCTTGCTGCGCATTGCACTTGTAGACTTTTCATCAGGTGGCAACACGTAAGTTCATCAATCTCCGATTGTGATGTGAGTTGAATAAGTGAAACAAAAAGTTTTTTTATTTTCTTTCTACTTTTTGCCTTTTTTTTTTTTAAGTTGCTAGGCTACCATCCGCATTTCTCAAGTGATACGATCAACTACCTCATCGTTCTTCTTCATAATTAAATAACTACATTTCTTTTATATCGCATTTACCATGTCACAACAGCGAGAAGTTATCGAGCAGAAGCAAGGCAATCACATAGTTCGGATACGAAGTGACAGCGAAACGAACTTGGACGATCTTTTTAAAGCCGCAATGCAACCAACTCAAAGCGTACCTATGCGTCTTCGAAATTTACCACCTTCGTTTTTTCAACAGCCTGATCGAGGTTCCAAGTCGGCGTCACATAGTCGGGAATCTAGTACTGATAATACATATCCCAGTCCCCCACCACAACCTGCTGTTCAAGGCAACAACAATGCTAATAGTACAAATAGTGAGCAGAATAATAGTAATAATAATCCTGTTGGATCACCTCCTCCCCACCCTGGTGGTTTGCCAATTAATCATCCTAGAGCCCATTCATCTCCAGCTTCTTTGCAACAAACGTACAATAGCAATGCTGGACAACATCAGCATCTAAGACAACAAAGTTATGATATCACTGATAACATACCTTTGCCAGCAGGATGGGAAATGGCAAGAACTCAAACTGGACAAAGATATTTTCTCAAGTAAGTTGAGTGTTTTTAAATCTTTTGTAAATTTAAATAATCCACTAATTTTTCTGAAGATTGATAAGCTTTTGCTGTTCCTACATAATTAAATATACAAGATTAAGAAATTTTGTGATATAATTAATCAAATGAATCCTTTTATTTAATAAAGCTACAATGAACTGCTAACAGTCATAAATTGTTCGTTACAAAAACTGACTTATCAATGCTAAAATTGTAATTGTCGATAGGTGCAGTACAGAAAGATATTTTGCTCATTTATTATCAAAACTTGATTACAAAATTGAATTTCTTTTTAACATTATTTTTATTTTGTTTTAATTACATTGCTGATTTTTATTATTATAATATACATTAACTATCTAATCACATTAATTTTTATTCATATGAACTTAAATTTATTTATTTATTGAATCATTTTGCTAAAAATTGATAAGGATTTGGGGACCAGGGAATATTGGTAAAATCCCTAAATTTAGAGTTTGCAATTGTATTTGCTCAAAATGCAAGGTTAGCTATAACCTCTCAACTTGCTAGATTGGTTTTCCGTAGGAAGAAATTATTTTGATAATTTAATAGATATATTAAATGTATTCTTATAAAAAAAATTGTGAATTGCCAACAGTTAACTTTTAGCTGTGTAATATAAATATTGAGGTATTATTGTATGTTGTGTTGTTTCAAATTTTTATTCGTTAAAAAAAAAAAAAGTTGAATTATTTTCTAGAGATTATTCAAAATAGAAAAATGTTAAAAATATTAATCTCTACTATTTATTACTATATTGCTCAAGACGATTTTGCAAGACTGACATACCAAAAACTGGACTATACAGTTTTTGGGCAGAAACTTTTGATTACTCTTTTATTAATTATATTATCCTCATTTTTTGTTCTGTGATCTTTTTCAACCCATTTGGCTATAATGCTATGTTTCATTCCTTAATGAAGAAAGAAAAAACTTCAATTGATATATATTTCCTTTGAAAACTTTTTGTATCTATTCATTTAAACCAAAACTTATATTAAATTTGTACTAATTTTTGTCACCTCAAATTTATTTTAGTTATTTTTTACATTTGTGTTCATTCAAACAATAAAGTATGCTGAGCTGTTTTTTTCTAATTAAGTGTTATCAATATGTATAGTAACAATAGTAATAATTAAAATCCTCAGGCTATTTGTCAGATATTTGTTTGTTATATTATCTAGACATTTTTCTATTTTTCAATTGATTGTTATATTATTGTATGTATTTTAAAGATATCTATGTTGAATCTGTATCAAAACTCTATTATAATATTTTACCAAATTAAAAAATGCCAGTTTGAAATGCTGTCTTAAATTAGGCATTTTGAAATTTGTTCTGGTATTTTTCAAAAGTTTTAAAAGAAAGAAAAATTAAGTTGAGAATAAAATGAAAATTTTGGTTTTATAATTATTTTAAATAGGTCTTTAAAATATTAGTTAAAGTGTGCACTTAATTTTTGGAGTATTCTGCCTTCACACTAAAATTATATATCGAACATATCTTTAAAAGCAATTGTGCATGCATAGTAAATAATCAAAGAACATAATTTTTTATTGAATGTTTCACCATCTTATTAATTGCAATAAATTAAAATAATCTTCTAACCTTTTTTTAGTTTATATACATTATGTATTCAATTAATCTTAAAAACGAATTATAATAAAATTGTTGTTGAATGTAAAGAGTGATTCAAAAAGATTAAATCAGCTTCAAAAAATTTTTGTTTATCTAGGTTCAGAGGTTATACTCTTTTATAATTCTTAATCTTAATTTTTTAGTCATCTAACCCAAACTACTACCTGGGAGGATCCACGAAAAAAGCTGAGCACTGGATCCCTCTCCAATTCATCTGGCATCACCTGCTCAAGTGCAAGTACAAGTCCTGCATCTTCTCATCTCAATTTAGGCCCACTTCCTAGTGGTTGGGGAGCAAGCCACTACTACAGAAGGAGAAATATACTTCATCAATCACAAAAATCGTACCACAAGTTGGTATGATCCTAGGATACGTAAGTAGACGGAATTTATACAAAAATTTCACTCCTTAATTGTTAATATTATAGTTTTAAAATGATTTTTGGTTTTTTTCATCATGGAAAAACATCACCTTAGGTACTACAATTTAAACTGCATTTTAATTTTGTGAGTTAGATAATACATATAATTATTTATGTGGAAAAAAAAAAAATTGTGTTATGTACTATGAAACAGATCAAATAACTTGAGGTGCATTTGCTGTCCAAGTTTCTAATTTAGTTTTTAAATATTGACTCTTTCAAAGAAAAATTCATTATAATAATCAAAGTTCATTATTTGGAAGATTTAGTGAATTTTTTCCATCAATGTCAATTTTTAACTAGATTATTTAAAATAAAGTTTTAAAAGCACTGTTAATTTTAGAAATTAATATTAACTACGTTTACATGATTTTGTGAATGGACATATACAGGTGCAGATAATTTTTTCAAAGTAAAATAATTTATTAAATATTTTCTAAAAAATACATAATGTTTTTACCACATAATCTATTCTTAACGGCATAAAAATGCACTATTACGTTTATAGCTATGCAATTGCAACAACCACCTGTAGTGCCAATATTGGGAAATGAAGCAATAGGACAAAGCCAAAATATTTTAAGTCTTTCTGGACAATTATCACAAGTGAGTGTTTTCTATGTATTTTATTAAATATATATATAATCCCATAAATTAAAAAATGATATGAATTCAATGTTCCTTTTATTTTAAACAAAACAAAAGTTTAGTTAATCAAAACTAGGTTTAATTCTTTATTTAGTCTGTAAGCATACATCAATTAGGTATAATTTATGCATTACTTTCATGATTAAATACAAAATTATTTCCAATTTTCTAGGATGCTGTTGTAAGAATTGAAATGACATTTTTTAAAAGTCCTAATTGAATGTTTGTTATTTTTCATAGACTACTGGTGCTTCTGCAACATTACAGCAACAGCAGCAACAACTGAGGTTACAAAGACTTCAAAGGGAAAGAGAACGACTTCGTATACGTCAGCAAGAAATATTGAGAGGTAATTGTATAACACATTCATTTTAATAGAGTATTTTGTTTTGTTAAACTAATTGACAATTAAAATTTCATGTTTGAAAAATTGAAATTTCCTTATATGTTTCAGAAAATTTTCTACTCGTTATTTATCTAGAAGAATTATTAAACCTATAATAAAAATATTTATACAAATTTAATAATATTAAATGTATTGCTTAGATATTTCATGTTTTTAAAAATTTGGTTTTTTTTTTTTTCCCCCTGTCATTTGTATAATATTATAAATATTCTATTGTTGCATGTCTTTCATTTTGAAGTCGAAAATTTATCTCTGAAGTTATCTAAAATTATGTTTATTATATGCAGCTTTTTATAGTAATGTTGTATCATATTTTTAAAAAAATTTATTTATTACAGACGTCTCATTTTGGAAATCCTGCGCTGAATGTAAGTTTACCATTTATTTTTTTTTGGCTGGAAAAAAAAAAAAAAATTATTAATGTTTTAATTTCTTAGTTTTCTAATTTTCTTTATATTTTTGTATGAATGTTTATTTAAAACTTCTTTGTAAAAATATATGTGCAATATATTATATTTGTTCCAAAAAAAAAAATTACATTAAAATAAATGCATACTTACTGTGGTATGGAACATTCATTGAAAATTTTATAATTGGGTCAGACTTCAGGTTCTTAAATGCTTTTATGCATATATCCAGAATAGTTATTTCTTCATTAACTTTTTTTTTTTTTGCATAATAAAATGTATTCTGATATAGTTAAAATCTGTAATTTATATAGATGTTTTTAGATTATTTCAAGTTATCTCCATAAATTAGTATTTTAGACGTTAGTTATATTATAATAATAACTATTCTAATAACAAACTTAATAATAACAAGTGAACAACTTTAAAATAACGATAACTTCTCACCATTTGTCAGCTGAAATATGAATTGATGCTGAAAATTTCAAACTTAAAGATGTAAAATATGCCTTACTGATTTGATATGAAAAAATATTTCTATATTTATTATTTTTTTAAATATTATAAATTTCCATCTTAAACTTTAAATGGAGATAAATAGCATAACTTAAAATTAATTTAATTGATAAGTGATAATTGTGCTGATGCCAAATCTAGTTCATTAATAATTTTTGCTTCACAGGTATTAAATATGGTTAAATTAATACAAATATCCAAATAGCTAAATATTTAAAAATTGAATGCAAATGTAAGGTAATCTTCTGCACTATCATTTTAATAAATGGGGAAAGCAGTCTATCAGTTTTGAATTTGTTGCTCATTATTTTTAATGCCATCTGAAATTTTATTGAAAGGAAGAAAAACATCTATTTTAAATCAATTTATGAAATGAAAAATTGATAATTTTAATAATTTTTCTCTTTACCGTGAAATGTATGTAATGAAATGCCATTACTGCTCAAAATATATTTTACTTTCAGTTAGTAAGAATTACAATTCCCCTTTTTCTATTAATTCTTAAAAATTTTGATCAATAAGCTATTAATTTTAATCAAAGTTTGGAATGGTCATTTCTTGGCAACTTCAAAAATTTCAAATCTCTAAAAATAGTATATTTTTCTCTATGAATTATGTAATCAATGTTGAAAAATGATATCTAAAAAACACCTTTTAATATGAAAAAAAAATTTGCTGCATTTCTAACAACTTATTCCAATGTCGATGAGACTATTGCAAGTTATCTGTTTTACATTTTCCAAAATTTTTTTATACTTAAATTCTTTCCTTACACAAATTAATGAAAACTTCTATTTTCTGTAAAAAGAAAATATACAAGCATTGTCTGATATATGAGATAATATGAGCAGATAAAAGAAAATATGAGCATTGTCTGATCATGTAAAATATGTAACCAAGCCCATAAATGATTAAAAATGAGCAATAAAATATAAAACCTAAAATCAGAAAAATATGCCATGTAATATGTGTATGCAAATTACTCATCTTCATTTTGTAGTTTTTAAATTGATTTCTATAGTTATATTTCTATGTTTGTAACATAGGATGTCCTTTTATTTAAATAATGTTATTGGAAGTTTTTTTTTTTTTTTTGGTAAGAATTTTTACAATTGATTTATGCATTTTTTAACTGATTAACAATTATTAATATAAATTTATCTTTGTTTTAGGAAATGATGTTGAGGCGTACCATTCGTGAAGACAGTTCACTGCCAACATCGCCTGTAAATACTGAAGCCACTCAATCAACTAATCCCAGCCTAGATCCATTTTTGGGAGCAAATTCTGACTTCCATTCCCGTCAGGAAAGTGGTGATAGTGGCTTGGGATTAAGCACCAACTATAGTTTGCCTAATACGCCGGAAGATTATCTCATGGGAATGGAAGAAGGTGCTGAAGGTAATGATGATCAATTTTTCCTGCAGTACTTCCTTTAAACAGCTCAGAATTGCAAGAAAATTCTGTATCACAAAAAGATAGTATTTTTGAACTAGATTCTGATCTCAGTTTGTCGAAATATGAATTTTAAATGTAGAAAAATTAGTTAAAAATTTTTATGTCGTGATGCTGTATTTCTCCTTTAATGTTTATATATCACTGGAACTGTTTAAAACTAGTCACCATTTGTTTCTGATTAAGATCCAAAGATATATTTCCTGTACATAAGAGATTAATAATTCATTAGTTTTTAACTAAAATTCTTATATTAAACATATCTGATGAACTTAAGGGAAAAAACTAAAGCAGCTTATGTTGTTGTGTATGTATTCCTAACAGACTTTTTATATATTGATAAGCATATATATTTTTTTATTAAATATTGTTTCTAAATACAAAAATTAAATTATGCTGATTATAGAAAACAAAAGTTGCATTATAAAGCCAGCGTGCATTTCTGTTTACACAAAAAAGGACATAAAAATTAGTACTTGTTATTAAATTGAAACATATAGCACAATTCCAAAAAAAGGCCTGTGATTTGCATTAAATTTATCTACTTATTCTAGTGATGCTTAAAAAATATGGGTTTGAAAAAAAGGGAGGTTTTTTTAATCTTGAAAAATATTTTAAAATAATTTCAAGCCTCCCATAAAGTCAAATAGTAAATTTTGAAGTATTAACTATCTTTTAAGTATTATCCAGTGCAGCAATTAAAAGTAAGAAATAGTGAAATTAAATTTTATTAAGATTGCAGAAAAAGAAAATGTCATATTCAATAAATAGCTTATTGAATTTGAGATCAATAGTGTTAGTATACAGGATCAATGTTTAATTATCTGATTATGAAATATTACAAAAATTTGATATTCATAGGAAGAACAGTAAAATCAATACACTTCACGAACTAGATAATTAGAACACTTTGTGGATGTCAAGTTTTTGCATTAATAGATTTTTAAGTATGACTAGGAAATGGACTTAGTTCACATTTAAGAAAAATTTTCACTCTCACTTTTTCTGAAAATACAGATAATCAATTTTCACATATGACATTTAAAGCTCCTTTTAACTTTTATTTGGCAGTAAATCAAAGATTAAATGTTGAACTAGATTTATTATTATGGTGAATAAAAAAGCTATAAATAAAAGAAAATAAAATATTTATATTAGAAAATAATTTATTCATGTAATTTTGCTGTATTACATGAATGACGGTGAATATGAATGAGATTAAAATGGAGGGGGAATCTGTAAAGGATTGAACTCTCACACCCTTTGGTTTGAAAACTCGCACCTTTTACAACTACCCCACAAGATTGTTTATCAGTGCAGCACTTTAACAGCATTTAAAATTTGTAAACTCTATTTTCTCAAAAATTTTGATGTAACTCCTACTATTTTGTCCAATTTACATGCTATTTATGACTTATATTAGTATAAATTACAATCAAATCTTATGACTTCCTACTATAAAGAAACTTAAGTCTGTATTTCATAAAAAATATCAAATAAGGATTTCTATTTTCGGAAAAAACATTCTGCTAGTGACAGATGTGTAGTTAAAATAATAAGCATGGTGTGGCAGCTTAGTTAAGATTTTCTATGTTTATCAACAATGAATTAATGATAAGAAAAATGTTGCAAGAATTGTTGAGAAATAAGGAATATTATGACATTGGTTTTCCAACATTACAACTATCATAAGCATATGTTAATGAAAGAATAATTACTAGATTGGACATCTAAGTTTTTGACTGTCATACTATTATAGATATGTGAAAGCAGTTAATCATTAATATAAATTGGCAATTAATTTGAATACCCCTTAGTTTTGCTACATGAAGATTAAGTTATGTACTTAGATGCTATTCAATTGACCATAATTTTGATTTTGAACATAGAATATTTATAATTGGTATTGTTATTAATATTAGAGTTCAATTCTTCATATTCATCAGAAATTGGCTTGGTGAAAAAACAAATCAGTGCTACAATGTGAACAATTAAATTATTTTTTCACATCAAAATATTGAATATATACCTTTTTAAATTTCAACATAGCTAAAAACATTTAAAATTAAGTGGAGAGGAAAGTATGATCTCTGTGACAGTTTTTATTTTTTCCTTCAAATTGTATAAAATGCGATAGAAATAAAAAAAAAAATTATTAATTTGAAATTACTGCTTTTTTAGTTGTTAACAAGTAGTAAAAATACACTAATTTAATTAAGTAGTATTACTAATATATGCATATTGAACTATATAACTTGAATTGTTTTAATTAGTATCTAACTTCTTCAAGTACAAAAACTGAGAAGTCATTTTATTTTAACTACTTAAATTTAGAGATATGAGAAAATTAATTTTTTTCTCTTTCTTAGATGTGCTTTTAGATATTGCTGAATTAAACTTGGAAACAATTCCTGGGGCTAGTTTAGACATGGTCCCTGAAAATATGGATTCGGAAGATTTGGAGCCTAGTTTGCAGGTAATTAAATTATGTTACATCATTATTTTTCTTTGGGGCGGTGACATATATTCAATATAATAAATCATGGAAATAAAATGAAATTTGGCAAATACAATTTAAAGACGTTTCTTTTTGTTAGGAAATCATAAATTATACCAATCCAATTGATATAATTAAAATACAAAAAGTGTATTACCAGATACAAATTTGCTTTAAAATGTGGAGTAGAAATGTCAAAGAAAAGGAAAATTTCTCTCTTCAAAAAAAAAAACTCTTTTTTCAAAGAGTTGTGTAATTAATCTGTAACATCTATTACAACTTGGAACACTTTCTTACTGGATAGTAAGAAATCTTAACAAAAAATTTTTTATTATTGTCACTTAATAAGAAACAGATGATCTTTGATATATAAAAGATTTTTTTTTATTTTCTATAAATCAATTTTCAATTATCTCAGGTCAAAGCACTTAATTCATTTTACATCTATTATATAATTTTTAAAGTTAGCCATAGTCAAATATTAAAGTAGCACTTATAGCAGGAATTAATAAATACACATTATTGAACAAGATGGTAAGAAAATGTACAAGGTGCAACTTTGAATGTATTAGTTATTTCTTGCCAATCTCCTTCATCTAAGCATGAATTTACTGTGAAGAACTCTGGTCAATATCCATTGAGACATCAAACCCATACATATAGCAATTATTGTTAAAGCACAAGGGATTGTGTTTCAAAAATTTGAAAATATCCACTTGGAAAAATATGAATCTTTCTGAAAATCAATATTTATAATTTGAAAGACATTAATTTTAACTTAAAATGTAAGATTGTGATGTATTATAAGAGGCCTGATGGTTGAGTGGTCTGCACTCAGTGTAACAAATTTTGGGTGGTGCCAGGATGTTTTTGATAGTTTGGAATCCACTTTAAATTGTAGTTCCCTGTATAATTAGATCTTGTATACAAAAAATGATCATAGAATAACATACCAAGGGGGTTGGCCTAGGGCTAATAACCCAACCCTGTAAAAAAAAATCTCATGTTAAGAAATCTCGGGCAGAAAAAACTGGACAGATCCCATCTAGAAGACTTGGATATTAGTTTTTAGATGGATCTAGCTGGTGAAATATGACTGAGACAGACTTCACCAGGAACTGGCTATAGAACTTAAGTGGAAGAAGGATATACTATATGCTTCCTCTTAACCCTCAACAAATACATTGTGGCAATTTTGCTAGAATAATATGGATCTAATTTGTGTCATTGGGCTGATGGCCGAGTGACTGGCACTCAGTGTCACAGGTTTCGGGTTCTAGTCCCAATGGTGCCATGGATATTTATAGTGGCTCTGAATCCACTTTAAACTGTAGGTCCTTGTCTAATATGACTGTAGAGTGTTGGGATAGGGCAACAACCCTACTCCTCAAAAAAGAAAACATTGTCTCAAAATCTGTCAGTAGGCAAGACAACCTTGGTGGGCCAACTGGGAGCTATTGTGCCAATGAAGAATTTTTGTCATATGTAATTTCAAAATACTTAACTTATACTTCAGAAAATTCCATTGGTATCCATAATTATTCTTGGGCTCATAACCACACACACACACATATATATATAAAAAAAATGAAATAAGAATTGTATCTGGCAAGCGTTTAAGAAAAATGCAGTTGCCTTTCAACATGTCTAGATCTGATATTTTATTTTTCAATATATAGACTTGTTAAAAATTGTTATAAATATTTTATAACAATTTTTCATTTTAAACCTTTATTTCTAAGTATCTGTTAAATTTACTTTTTGTGACATTAAATTATATTGTTGGTTGTTTAAAAAGCATGTTGGTTTAAAGCAATTGTTTATCATTGAAATTAGAAAATGTGGGAAAAGTTAATTTCTATAAAATATTATACGAGTTAAAACTGTGAGTTTCTGTTATGTCTTGTATTTAAGAAAGTGAATAGCTAATCCTTTTCTTTTCTATGTATCAACAATGTAAAAGAAAATTAATTTGACCTCACTAAAATCATGAGTATTACATTCTATAAGTTACCTAAGATTTATCTAAGTTTAAATCATAATATGAATGTGAAGTATGAGCATTTATATGTGGAATATGGATTCCATTTTTTCTCGGTTTATTGTGTGAAAAAAAAAAAAATTATAAATTATTGCACAATTTGTTGTGATGAAATTATAACTTTTATTCAAGTGATATAAAAATATTTTATTAAAATTAGATATCTTTTAATGGAAATGAACATAAAAGAATATAGAAGTTGATATAAATAATATAGAATTGATATAAGAATATAGAATATTTATTTTTACTTTGCATTTCACTACACATTAGAATATCAGTTCTGTATAAAATTTAATTTATTATTGAATTGTTTCAGGATGCATTGAATTCTGATATTTTGGAGGATGTCGAAGCTCTTTTAAACAAAGAAGTTGACATGAAGTGGTTGTAAGGGGAAAAATGAATCACACAAGCATTTTTCTTTTTAAAAAACACTATATATGTTAACATTCTTGGACTGTTGATTAGTTCAATACAAAATATATTCATAGCAAGAAATATTTTTTTTAATATTAATGATTGCTGAATTGATCTGAACATAAAAAGAAAATGATTGTTTGTAGTGTATTTCTCGTGAGTATATTATTAAATGAGTTAAGTATCGTAATGCTGATGTTACAACATTATAGATCATGGAGAAAAGTGCAAGATTCTCATTTATTCAATTTTAAATATTTCAATTAGGTTTATTGAAAGCCTAGAAATGTTTAATAATAATTAACATAGTGAATTTTTCCACTAAATCTTATTAAAAATTTATATAAATTAAATTGCAAGAATAATTGTCTGTTTTATCACATACTGTTCAGATAAATCAATTTTCTTTCTCAGGTATAAATTTTTATCTCCATGTATTTT
This sequence comes from Caerostris extrusa, assembly GCA_021605095.1. Classification (NCBI taxonomy): domain Eukaryota; kingdom Metazoa; phylum Arthropoda; class Arachnida; order Araneae; family Araneidae; genus Caerostris; species Caerostris extrusa. The sequence continues at coordinate 51,082 of BPLR01005302.1, read as the reverse complement.
TATTATTTACCATTGTTGTGTGTATTATCACTGGATAATTGTAAAAAAAAAAAAAAAGTAATTTGCTTTTTTGTTATGTTAAATTATACTGATAGTTGAAATTAGGTAAAAAAATATAGAAAAGTTGGTTTCTATAAAACGTTATATCTTGAAATCCTGTTATGTGCCTTTTTTTCATGTGCCTTGATGCGAAGTTTTTATGGTGTATTTGTGTCAGTTCCATGTTTCAGTGTATGAAGTAGTTTTTATCACTTATGTTCAAGGAAGTGTTTAAAAAAAAAGAAACTTTGTTATGTTTGTGTGGGTAGATATTTGTATCATCACAAAATGGTAGCTCAGAAAGTGCCATTCATTGTTAATTTTCTTCTTGTATAGTACTATTGTCATGTTTAAACTTTTGCATTATGGATTTGTTTTAAAAAATATTTTTCATGTGTTGATATCACGTCAAAAATATTTTTTATGTGTTGATATCACATCAAATTTTATTTGCTTCCTTTTAGAATTAGTATATTGTTATTTATTTAATCAGGATTATAAAAGTTTAAAAAAATGTTAATCAATTATATAATCTAAAGCAGGGATGCTTAAACTTATAAAGACTAAGAACCATACAAAGCTACTGTGATTTGTAAAAAAAAAAAAAAAAAAATTATTATACAAAGAATTCTTTTCAAATGTGATTTTTTTTTTTTTTTTTAGTGATTTAATTAAACTATTTGTGACTGAAAAATAAAGTAATTATATGTGTATACATTTATAAAATAACTTTTGCTAACAAGAGTAACAATTTTACTTAACATAGAAAACATATTAAAGATCTGGATATCTTTGTTATGACAATTTTTTTAAAGCAAAGTAATAATAATGAGGTGGGCTGCTAAGAATTAAGAACCGACTGTTTTTGCATCCCTGTCTTAATTTTCTTTTAACTAAAATATACAAATTTTCATTCTTATGGCTAAAAATTATATATCCATGTTGATCAAGTGCCTTTTTTATAAGAATATATTCAACTTCTTTCTATTCATTATATTCTTTTCCTATTTGCAAAATGCAAATAGAAGAAAATGAATTTTTTTTCTACTCAAAATAGACTGTCCATATCTTGTACAGATTTGTTATTTGCTGAAAAACATGTTTTTACTTGCAAGATTATATTGGACATGTCATAATTTTATTGCAATATTCATATTAAAGCCTAAAAAATCTTCTGCCATATTTGTAATTATAGCCATTATTTCAGCCAAACCTATTGTTTTTATACTTGGCATGCTATGTAATTGGATGCCATACTTTAGTGTATCTTCTTTTTGTCAGTGATTTGTGCCAAACACTGTTCTGAATTTATTTGAGCCAGCACTATTTTCATTTATCATATGCAAGGGATTGAAACTTTACTCATGGCAGCTATTTGTTGGTTAATGAATTTACATTTTTATGCAGCTTTATATATTTTTTCCTTGCAGTTAGAACTCCGTCCATTCTGAGATCAATTAACATATTCAGTGATTTATAATGCTAATGAATATCTAAAGCAGTTAAAAAGCATAATTGTATTTTTCAAATCCCTTGTACATGCCATTCTAGCATTTCTTTATTGGTAAAAATCAAATTATATTGTACGAAAAACATTTTTGTAAATATGCATTTTATTTTCACCCATTGTTTAGTTTGCTAAATGAAAAATTGCACATGTTAAAATAACAAAGGTGGAATCAAAAAATCACTTGTTATGATGTAATTTTAACTTGTTTCATAATGGAGTTTTATTCATGAAATAATAAATGTTATTTAGATACACTAATTAATTGCTTCTCTTATTTGTAATCCTTAAGAAAAATAAACAAGCCAGTTTTTAGCAAAATAAATCAGTAAGTAATTTTATTTTTACACGATTGCATTTTACATACTCCTTGGAATTGAATACATTTTAAAGGCATTATAAGGATAGCTTTGCATAGGGTTTTAGCTCTTGAAATGTAAATTAGCTACATAAAAAGGTTAACATCCAATTATATTTCCTCTAAATGGCTGTCGCTATAGCTCAGAAATTTTAGAATAAAATACATATAAATAATTTAATATCTAGTTAATGAAATAAAATTAACAATACACAGTCTACATTTCTTAACTCAAAATATAAAATTTGAATAAATGCAACATCCAAAACAAACAAATATATATATTTTTTAATAAACCAGTTTTGAGGTATTACAATCTATGGTTTCTAAAAATATTTCTATCAAACTTAAAAGAATAAACTTAGCAAAGACTAGATGAATGCAAAGCCTTGTACTACAAAGTGTAATATAGTTAGTTGTGGGTTATATATACAGATAAAAAGTTAATTTATGTACAAATGCACATAAATCCACACAAGATATTTTAAGTCACTCATTCTGTATTCACATTCATCCTATTAAATATAATATTTATAACTGGATTTTTAGATCTGCTTTAGTTGGAAATTTGTGCTTTTAAAACTTCCAGGAAGTGCCATAAGAAAGCTGGAAACTTATTGACACTCCAGATGGCAAGCGCTAGTTCTTTACACTATAAATGTCATAGAAAAGGATTACTGCAGTTACTTTTAGGAGCTACAGGAAATCCTACATTGTTGGCCGAGACCTGAAATTTAAAGAATTTTTTTAACTATTCAATGCATATTAAAATTCATATAGGTTGATTAAATTAAGAATAAGGTAGTTAAATACATGAGTAGTAATGTAGTTATTTAATATTAGCATACAGTAATTACCAAAGCTATATTTTTATAATATTTAAGTTACCATCAGAAATAATAAATAAAATTGTTCCACTCAGTTGATAATTATTTCAACTTAAATAAATATTAATATCATTCATTCCTACAAGAAAATTTGCTTGATTTTTTTTTTTTTCTTTCTTAACAAATATGTAAATTACTTGAGAAATGCTAATCTGAGTTAAAACAGAATTATATTAGACTAGTAAATTATTATTTTTTTTCAACATAATATGGATATTACTTAAACCTACACAATGCAATTATGTGATTTTCAGAAAATGGGTGTAACACTCTGGGAAAATATTAATGGGTTAAAAAGTAAAATACACAGTATTTTACACAGAAAAATAAAAATACTTAAAAACATTTGGAAAAATAAAAACTATTATTTTATTAAGCAAGTTGGTGTGGTTGATTTAAAAGCATTAAAAATCCAGATTTCTTTCACATTCATGTACTAAAGTAAGGGATTTTAAGTTCAAAATCAAATATCTCTCTATATGTGTTAAATATGATATATCATATTTTGAAAATTTTCAATGCAAAGCAATGTCATTTAAAAGTCAATTTTCTATATATTTCTCTTTGTTAGTTATAGATTCTCATACAAATTATAATAAGATTTGAGCTTCTATTGAATAATTGCATATAATAAAACATTTAGAAATCATAATGGGAAATAAATGTAAGAAAATTACTAGGGCATTTATTCAACTAAATAACATACAAGAGAGTGTGCAGAATAAGATTTTCTTGCCAAATTCTTCACATGTTAAAGGAGTAAAATGTTTGAACAAATTAAGCAACTATACTTTTAATTTTCTTGAAGGATAGAAAGAAAAATTCTTATCAACAAATTTACAGAAAATTGTTTTTAAATATATTTACCGTAAAAGGATTTACTGGATTCTGAATCCAATCTGAATGTTGTGCAGATTCAGTCGGCTTATTCTCGTTTGAAAATAAATTACCTATTCCCATCTGACTAGAAGACCACATTGGCATGTTTGATGGCATATTCCAGGCTCCAGATCCAGATGTGGGCGAAACCAATCCGCCATTTTGCAAGAGCATGGGATTGGTTCCATATCCATTTGTAGGGCTCACTATCTGAGCTGGGAAGGGTGAAAAATTGGCATTGAATTGGTTGCGAACAGTATCATCACTAGGGCTGTTCCCAACCATGGGTATAGGAAAAGGTGCATATGCTTGGCTATTTGTTGTCTGAGAATAGGAAAGGGCATCAGTTCCAGTTTGGAATGGATTAGCTGATTGAAAAGAGCTCTTCGCAGTTTGGCTTTGACTCCACAGATTCGTAGATGCAAAAGGATTGGAAGGAGCTGGGAAATAGAAAAATAGTATTTATAGTGAAATTTTTATAAAGCTATATTAGAAAATTGTAACAATGTTTTCAAGTTGATTATGATTATTCCCTTTTTATTAAAAAAAAAAAAATTTATATGCTTATTAATTATTTATTTAAAACTGACACAAATTCTAATTCGAAATTTACAATTTTATTTAATCAAAAAATATTTTGTGCAGGAAAAAATATTACATATGCACTAAAGTAATTACAATATTTATTTTTGTTTACGTAATATAATCGCTTTAATATCCAAACCTCGTAAATTATATCCTTATTTAACATTCTTTTTGTAACAATTAATTCACACAAAAACACCGATTCAATCCTATCCTGGATAGCACTAAAGAACTCCCAAAATTTCTCCAAAATCTTATAAGTATAAATAATCTGCTAATTAGTAATCTTACATTTTATAACCATTGCAAAACTAAAAATAAGTAATGGCCATGCATAATCACTGACCATTATAAACTTCAAATGAATTAAAAGGTATCTAACTCGATCAAGGATAGCATTTTATTCTCTCGCAATACTTTCATGATTTAAGAGCTATCACTATTATTCTTCGATAGTGCATTTCTCCCTTTTTATTCTGCCCAATCAAAGATTGTTCTACATATATATTTGCCTTTTTTTCCGAGAAATTGTATAAATAAATTTTTTATACAATAGACCTTGTTATATTATACATGTTGAGAAGCAAGATATACTGAAAGTGGAAAATAAAATTTTTTTTTTTAAGATTGCAATTTTATTTATTTATTTCTAAAATAAATCTGCAAAATATCCTAAAATGTCAAAAAATAAATAAAAATGCTGGGTCAAAAATAAAAATGTTTGGGGGCGAATTAAACTATTATTTTTTTCTTTTAAAATAAGCATGTAAAAGATGTGAAAATGTCAGTTATTGTGGCATGGTGTAATGAGGGGCTAACAGTACTATTATTAAACCTTAAAAGTGTATCTTGGCGAGACATTTCTTTTTAATAAAATATAACACAACAACTAAAACATCATAAATACACTGAAAATCAACAATGTAGAATCAAAAGTATTGTAATAATTATAAAACTTAAAAATATATACATAATCATTACCTGTACTATAGGTACTGCTGCTCAGATCACTTGAAACCAGATCATGTAATGATCCTGAAGAACTTGTTGTCTCAACAGTCCAGCTAGGAGCTTTCACAGATGTTGCAGGATGATTAAATAGGCTATCCAAATCTGCAAGGGCAGCATAACGATCTGCAGTATTTTGTTGTGTCACAGTTGACTGCGTTGTAACAGCAGGAGGAGGTGGTGGAGGAGGACTGAAAACTGCAGCCACTGAATTTGGCTGAGGAGGACGTGCCTGCATGGGGTAGGCATCCAGGCTGGCAGAGGATGGCAGGTTGGGGACAGCTGCTGTTGCAGCTGAAGTATTTCCAACTGCAAAAGATGGCCACTGAGAAGGTGTTGTGGGATTGGGAGGTGATTTGAAAGGGTTTGTAGGAACGAAAGTTGGAAGGCTGAGGGGCCGAGGCATCACTGTAGAAGAGTAGGAGCCTATCCGTGAAAGAGAATCCTTGCTTAGAGTCGAAGAGCGAGAAGCAGAAGGGGAAAGAGGATCAAGATCATCATCAAAAGAAGTCCAACCTGCAGGAGGTTTTCTGAGCTTACCACAGTTTTCAACACTTATGAAAAAGATTTTAAAGATTTCTGCTCTACTACATGCATTTCTTTTTAATAGCCAAACCTTGATTTCTGATTGCAATGAGTTAAATGGATTTTTAAAAAAAATTTCTAGATAAAAATTTATTCATTCAAGAACATTCTCAAATCAATTCTCAATTCACATTTTTAAATCAACTATTATTTAGTCAACAAGCACAAAAGATTTACTGAAAAAGAAAGACATTTTATCTGAAAACAAAATATTTATACATTGAGTGGTAATTCACTAAATTCATGTTTTAACAGCTTGTGGAAAAAGATTGTAAGAAATAAAGTAATTGCAGAATTTTAAGCAATAGAATATATCTTATTTCTTTCATTTATGCATTTTCTTGTAAATTAATACATAATATAACATTGAAAGCATTTCTTCTGTTACCTAATAATAGTTAAAACAAAATTTATCATCACAGACATTTTATTAAAGCCATTATAACAGAGTATCAAAATATAATTACTGAAATTTAATACTTTTAGAATCAAATATTTATCAATGCATGTAAATTAAAAATTTTGTTAAGGGATATAAATTTTATTTTTAAGCTTTAGTTTTTTAGTTGTAACTTGTTAAGGGATACAAATAATATGGAAATAATGTATGTTGTTTCAAATTATTTAAGTTATCACATCTTCCATGTATCCTTATAATATACAGTATTAAATAATACTTTTCAAATTTAAATAGAAATCAAGGTTTGACAAAAATGCATTAAAAGATATTTTCTTTCCAAAACTGTTCACTTTGAATTAGAATTAAAAAAAAAAAAAAAAAATAGTTAATTCTTAACATTTGTAATACAAACTTCTTAATTAATAAGCATGATTTAATTGAATATTTATAGTTCCAAAGTATTTGCATTCTATAAAATTTTGAATGAAACATGAAATGTTACTTTAATAAAATTGAAGCACTTTAAAAATTACACTGCTAAGAAATAGATCTTTGATTTTTTTTAATTTAAATTATTTATCAAAATTGCTTGCTTTTCTAGATCATTTCACATATATTCAAAACTGTCAGGCTGCCTTTTTGTTAATAATAAAGCAAAGACATATACAAGGATAGAAATCAAGCACAGCACAAAGATGCAAGAAATGAAAGCAAAAATATACTAAAGAGAGATAGGTAAACAGTAATTATTGAACACAAAATGCATTTCTAACAATAATTTCGTAACAAACAATTATGGTTAATATGCAACACTTGCATGCATAACATTAAAACATAAAAAAATTTATGAAAACTCTATTTCGAAGTTACATAGCATTTACACGCATGCTAAAAATTAATTTAAGACTCACAATCAGAAAAAAAAAAAAATTAAATTTTTAGAATTGACTGCTAAAAATTAAAAAAATATTTTTAATTTTACCCCAGACAATAACAATGAAATGTATAATGTTGACTTTACTTTAAAAATTAGATTTGTGTTTAATTACTCTTTAAATTCCATACACATTCTTTCTTAAAATAAAACTGTATTTTAATAACAATTTACTAGATCTGATTTGTATTTACATTATCAAGCAAAGGAAAAAAAATTTTTTTTTTTTTTTTTTTAAACCATTAAAAAAAAAAAAATTATTCCAAACAATTTTTGGTGGAAATAAAAATATGAATGAAATTTTAACAGAATTAGAATACGAAATATTTTCTGCAAAGCATCATTATAATTTCCACCCTTTATTTAAAAAAAAAAAAAAAAAATTTAAAAATCAAATCTCGGTTACACACACTTTTTTTCTTAATTTTATTTTCTTATAATAGAATAACCTCACAAACAAAATATATCAATTATTTAATATCATTTATAATCAAGAATTTTTTAACCATATTTTTTTTTTAATTTGAAATTTCTAGTTCAGTTATTGATCTCAGAAGTAGAAAAAAAAAATTCAGCATAATTTTGTCGCAACTATAAAAATAAAAGGCTACACAAAAAATTATTAATACTCATATAATGATAAATATAAATTCTGTTATGCATTATATATCTATATGTTTTTTTAATCACAAGAATTAGTTAAAAAAATATTTATATACAAAAAAAAAAATGTTAATTTTCTGCTGAACAAATAAAATGTTTATTAAATTTTTTCAAATAAAAATTAACTATAAATAAACACAAAGAGAATATATATGATTGTATAATACACAACATGTTTTTTTGTTAATTTTTTATTAATATTATTGTTATAAAAGCATCTAGAAAGCTCTTCCTAACTTTAAGAGTCAAAGAGTTGATAAAAAAACTAATTATGAAAATACTAATATTTCTAACTTTAAAGTAAATTCTAATATAATCTAAAATTATTTCAAGCCAAGGCCCATGCAACAAACCTGATTTTTCTACGGAGTTGAAAGCAGTCTCAAAGTTGGCAAAATTTCCGTTTGCTGTAGAATTGTTATTCGCTGAAGCTGCAAAAAGAAAATGGTTTTATAAGCACATTTTTAAAAAATTAAAAACAATATGAATCCGTCTATAAAGAAATATATGTTTATGACTTAAAAAAATAAAATAAAAATACCTTGAGCATTTGATGTAGAAGTACCTCCAGCAAATTCAGATAACAAATCAATAGAACGACTTCCATGATTCTGGGCTGAAGTTTTTGTGCTTATTGTGGGTGCAGATGCAGAAGAAACTGGATGTGGCCATGTTTCAGCTGCCTAACATTAAAACAAAAATTATTGGTTAAAACTTAATAAAAGAAAGTAAGTCAGAATTCTTTAATCTACATGTCCTTACATATGTTATATTTTCTCTAAAAAAGTAAAATAAAACGTTAAACAGTCAAAAGAAAGAAAAAAAAAACCTTCAAAGATAGTACATCTTTTAGTTTTACTCTGAGTATTAGATTTGTATTCAAAGTTAAGGGAAGTACGACTAATAATGGAATTAAAATATTACATAATTTTCAATTGTTTAAAAATGTGATATATTGTTAACAAAATGGAAAATGTTTTTTTATTACCACTTAATTGTTTTATTTAATTTACATACAAGATCCATATAGCCTTGAATATGTGTGTGTTTTCAGATACATTTAATAAATATTCAAAAAATGAATTTGCACTCAGTAAACATTTTTAAAAGTAAATTATTTAAATTTTTAAAACTATTTATGACTTGATGACAATTTTATTTACAAAAGTAAAAGTGCATTAAAAATTTTAACACTTAATTTAATACAGTCATACTTAAAAATTGATGATTTATTATTTAATTTTATTTCAGCAAATATTTTTTAAGAAATAAATCGGAATTAATAAAAAATTTACTATGAATGTACTTTTATAAAAATTATTCTATTATATTTACCTATAAAATTATTCAAATATAAATGAAATATACCTTCATTTTTTAAACATAGGTAATTTTTCTAAGAGCCAGTTATAATTAACTACATACAGATCTCAAAAATAACTTTCAATTATATACCTGACTACTTTGCACAACTAATGCTGTAGGACTTTTACCGAGAAGGCGAGACAAAGGTTGAGTTTCTACTATAGAATTTGATCTTGTGCCAAAAGTTTGAGACTGCGCCACCCCTTGTTTTTGCCGAAGTAGAGTATCATTTTGCAATTTTTTGACAGCTATGTCCGGATCAACATACCACCTTTTCTTCTCGTATTTCTGGACCATGAAATCTCTTTTTCTTTGATCATCAGATACTTCACTTTCGATGCTATTAGTGGTAGTGTCAAAGGTCCCGAGCCACACATATTTGCAATACTAAAATGATACAAAAGAAAACTTTTTTAATCAAAAAAAAAAAAAAAGACTAAATTACTATAAAAATTTGCGAATTTGTGCTTCAGATAAATTTACAAATAACTTGATACTATGGAAAAATAAAAGAAATTTAAATAAAAAATAACTAAATATTGCATATAATACTTACGTAAAATGATTGAATTAATTTACATAATCACTTGAAAAATCATAATGTGTAGGAGAAAATAAAAACAGAGGAACCAGATATTAAATTATGTTATATATATTTAAAATAATAAAATAGATTTAGATAATAACCGAAAAAAGTTTATTTTTTAATCACAATAAAATTTCTTCAACAGCAAATTAATTTGTAAATAAAAATGACTGAATTATATGGTTCCATGAAATTCTTAATGGCGAAATGTTTTATCTTGATTTTGTCAATAGAGAAACACAAATATACTGTATATAAGTATCCCTTTTAATGTTTTAATTCCTTTAATTATTTAATTTATTATAATTAATTCATTAAAAAATGTATTATGTCCATATTTCAATATTTTCTTTTTGTATACGAGTAAGTTACTCAGGTTTCAGGTAACTAAAAAGTTATCTCTTAAAATTCCTTTTCATAGATAATTAAAAAAAAAAAAAAAAAAAAATTGAATTTGACTTTTGAAGTTATTTTCTAATAGAAAGATCTAAAAACTTTTATTTTTTTAATGAGGAAAATTCTGTATGAAAAACATGTATTTACATATTCAGATAAACTACATGAAAAGAAAAAAATAAGTAATCTTCAAGAATTTTTAAAGAGGAAGTATTTAGATCTCTTATTATGATACAACTTGATGTTTCACAAAAAATAGGTAACCGAAATCAAAACTCTCAATATAACAGACTTTAATGTTTTCCTTAAATAGAGCGTGTGCAAATGCATCAGCTGTTTCAATGATTTGCACCTTAATAAAATAGTGCCTCATTGAGTATATAAGCAGATTAAAGACTCACCTCATTTCCTCTGCTTTTTAAATATTCAATTTCATCAGGTGTAAATGTTGTCATGGATATAGACTTCACTCTGTGAGGAGGGGTAAGACCTCGCCTGTACAGTATAAAAATATATTTGAAAATGTTGAATAATATGAATACTAGCAAATCAAAAAAATTTATTACTATATCACCATAAAAATTAAAATTTTAAACACATTTAAAGTATTTTGAAATAAATTAAAGTGTAAGGATAACAAATAATTTATAAAAAGTAACATTTCATTTATTTTCAAATATATAGGAATAAATGACACACAACGAACTATTCTCTTTTTTAATTTAATTAACAAATAATAAATTTCAATTAAAGACAAAATGAATTGGTTGAATATAAGCATAAAAAGAATTTAACAAAATTAATCTTTTTATATAAATTTCACAGTTCATGGTACTTAAAAATATTGATATTTCAAGATTTTTAGATTTCTAATAAAGAGAAAAATGCACACACACATACACACAAAGCACACTTAAATCAAAATTTAAGATTTGCTATGGCTTAAGAATTATTATTTTTAAGTTTTAAAAAATAAATTTAACGGTCTTAATATAATTTTTGCTTCAGCAAAAAACACTGTTAATAAATTTAGAAATCTTTTGATTTAGGATATAGATTTTTTTTAAATAACGAAATATTCATTTATTTATTTTTTAAAAAGGTTTAACGAATTTAATAATTTAATTTACAAACTACAATTATTTAATTGGCTTAGCATAACGATAATTATGCTTTAAATTTGTTATTTTCAAAAAGGAGATGTATAAATAAACTAAAATTCTATTTCTGATAAAAGTTAATTCAAATTATATATTAATCTTGATATGAAAAAAAATAATAATAAAAAGCTAAATTGTAGAATCATAACATGAAGGTCTAACTTAAAAGAAGGTTTATAATTTAGGTAAAATTATTTAAAAACAAACCCAAAACTTCCTAGGTAATGACAAAAACATTGATGTTTAAATATGAATACTACTGATTCTGGTTCAGTAAAAGGCAGTTTTTAAAATATTTTTCTGTTCAATGCAGTTTATTGTTATGATTCTGTACCTTTCCTGCAGAATTATGTTCAGCTTCAATATCAGGTTGATTTATACAAGGATCAAAAATCTAAGGAGAACTGGAACTGATATCATTGACTGACATATATGAATGGTAGATGAAGTTAGAACAGAATTCCTATATTTAGGTCCCACAAATAAAATTGGTCCAAGTTTTAGGAATTCTGCATAATTTGGCCCAATTTCTACAAATTATTTTTTTCCCCAGCCAAATTGGCGATTGCCAACAGGCGATAATCATTTCAATTCGTTCTCCAGATTTGGTTATGGTTACAATTTTTTTTTCTACTGCTTATATTTGTGCTACAAACTGCATTTCTTATTATACTTTTACTTACCTTTTATATGGGTACACTTATTTAATTTGTTATATTAAATAAACTAATTGCTAGACTGTTAATTTCATAAAGTCTAATTAATTTCCATAATCCTTGAGCATCTGTTAGTAAAAATTATTTCAAATTCTTGCAATATAACACATTACAATTATATATTATTGCATATTATTTGTATATATAATGATAGAATACATTCTGCTTTGGTAAACTTCTATCATTTTGTGAACCACGATCCTTTCATCTGAAAATTGCATAGAAAAACTGATTTTAATCTCAAAAAAAAAAAAACTTTATATAAATTGTCTAATAATGAATAGGTCAGGGGTTATAGGGGTGTCCTCTCGCACACGTTTAATATTAGAATTTAAAAATAAACCAAATTGCTAATAATTATGTAATAAATTAGCAGGTTATGTGGAGTGTTCACCTCCCCCCCAAATGCTTAATATTAGAATTTTGAAATGAATTAAATTGTCTAAGCATCATCTAAACAGCCTTTTCCAAGAATTCAAGTTGTAAACCAAGAACTAGCGAATGTGACACATTGAACAAGTATTCATTGTTTTGAGAAAATACAGAGGGTAGATGGCAAAAACAGCAAAACAAGTATTATGAAAAAAAAAAAAATTTTAAGTCAATTTCTACTTTTTTTTTCACTATATTATAGAAGGTTCTTTATAAATAATTTTCATTCATTTTTTTTTTAAGTTATCTGGCACCATCTATTGGTAGATATATGCAACTTAAATCTAAAAAAAAAAAAAAAAAACTAAAATTAATTAATTATATTTAATTACTGAATTAAAATTTGAAGAAACTGTATTAACATCAAGTGTCATCCACTACAAGTTAAAAAAAAATATATTTGAATTTGAAAAAAGAATAAAAGATGACCCGAGATATAAATTTTCTAGTTTCATACAGTTAGGTTTGTTATTTTAATTTCCTATATTTTTTTACTAGTTACTACTGCAAGCAGATTTTTTGGCTCGAAGAAAGGGTTGTCAACATATTGCTCATTTTGATTCTGCTTTGTGTGCTGTGTGATTAAAGTAAACACAATTAGAATTTGTTGTTTATCTATGACAAGCATTCTTAGAATGTCCATATCATTGGTAGTTAAAACAAATAGGAGATTAGGAATACATTGTCATACATGACAGTTAAGATAAACTAATTGTTATTTCTTTAAATAGAGCAGTTCTAAATAATTTTAAAATAAGATGTTTCATTGGTACAGTTTTACATGCTTTTTTATTGATATTCTTTGAATGAAAAAAATAAACTTTTTGCTCAGTAATTCTTATATAATTTGTGATTCATGAACAAATAAATCAGGGTCAGATATTACCCTTTCACAAAAATTCAACGTTCTATATAAAGCGATTGAAAGAAAGTAGTTGAGAAGTTTCTCATTTTTTATAAAGCCTTTCATTTTATTTTTTAACTAAAAGGTCACCAATTTTCAGTTTGACAGATTTTAATTTGTTACAATGAGAATAACTCTTTTTGAACTTAAAATGGAGATAACCTCAAATGAAGACATAAACCTTTCAAATAATCAATTCTCGCTGTAAAAGAATACTTTGAACATTTGTCAAAATATGGACAAAAGGGAATATTCAGTTGCGGAATTCAGTTGAGTTCAAACCTATATCGAAGTCAAGGGTTTGCCAAGTCAACTCGTTTCTTCCACCTTTGTTTCTGGAGTGTTTCCTTAAAACTCCAGCATAGCAACAGATACAGAATACTCATTTCGTAAATGCTAGTTCTTGGTATGCAACTTGAATTCTTGAAAAATGCTAATATTTAAAATCTTAGTATTGACAATTTTTAAATTTTTATATGAAAATTTAAGAGGGAGACCCCATTAAGCACCCTAACAATTTCCTACATTACAAACTTGCAAAAAGAATTAAAGAAGCACTATTTCATTAAAAAAAAATTTCTTGAATTGATTATGTTTTAAATATTACAGAATTTTTTAAAAATAATTTTTGCAATTTTCAGCAAGCAGCTAGTGATAAAAGCTACAATCCACAGTTGCAAGGATCACTGCCAACAGTTTAATAATGAAGTTTACTAAAACATGAGGAATTCTAGTAATTAAAAACACAAATTATATAATAATATGCATTTCAAGGCGTTGCATTAAGGATTACAACAAGAATTTGAAATAAATAGTTTTTACTAGCAAATGAATTATGAAAATTATGTAGGCTTAGTAAGATTAACAAATTAAAAAAACTTATCTGTATAAACTTACATAAAAAGTAATACTAGATATAAAAACATGTAATATTCACTATAAAAAACTTGTAACTCGTATAATAAAAAAGCAACATTTTTTATAAAAAAAAATAATTTTCTAAGGAAGATTTTTGTAATAAAAATATATGTGACACAAAAATTTATAATACATATGGCAAGAACAGAGACAGAAATACATCAATCAAAAAATCTGGACAGGTATTAAAAATAACACAATTGCGGGAGAAAAAAAAAGCACGAAAAAGTAATGAATAGAGTTGAAATTATTATCAATGTAGGTGACCCCCAATTTGACACAAAATAGACTTGGAAGTGGGGAGACCAAGAAACAAAATCACTAAAGTAGTAATATAGGTAAGAACCTATATAACCTCTTAAAATTTTCAACCTTTGCGAGATGCAAGGAAGTGACCCAATGTTTGAATCAAACAGTTTCAAACATGAAAGGTTGATAATTACCAACTGATACACATCTAAGCACAGATGTACCTGTCTACCAGAAGCAGAAGCCAAAGAGATATATTGTCCAGAAAGAAGTCACAGCTCCATCTAAACATCATCAGAATCTCCTTTTCCTGGGACACAGATCATGTACAACAAACGCATTAATCGGAGAATTGTCATTATCAGTGAATCCAACATATATCAAGAACAAAACAAATAAGAAAACATTGTTCATCAACTCAAAACTTATTTGAAAAACAAAACTAAAGAGAAATTAGTACAAAAAATAAATATCAACACAGATATGATTATTCAGGATGAAAACAAATAAAGATGTCTGCAAACTGTATAAAGATAATGAATTGTAACATGCCATTAAGAAAATAACAAGGTTTGTAGACTACATCAGGGGTCTACAAACTTTTCAGCCTTAGAGCCATACTGTTTACTCCAGTAAGTACCAAGGGCCAAAACAGTTTTAATTTTTCTGCCATTATCTATAATTTCTAGACTAATCGCCGAGATGCGCTCTGAACGAACATACGCTTGCTAAATTACTACAATCTCTTTTAATAATTGGTACAAGTAAAATTTATCCACAACTACAAACTATTGTCAGTGAAAAACACAAATCTCGTTAGTATTTTTTTTTACAAGTGGATACCCCGCGTTAATTTAGCTTTTCCGTTCCTGAGGTATTTTCAGGATAAAAATCATATGTTTGATTCAGGATATATACATTCCAAACATCGATATACATACATATGCCATACTCTTTACCCTGATATAACTACCGAGGGTAACCGCGGGATGTTCACTACTTTATAATGTTAGTGGCATTCATTTCAATTATTTGTTCGTTGTTATGCTTTTCTGCATATTATGCCTGCCATTAAACTTTACCTAGCAAGTCAATAAAACTGAGTTATTTTCATTCTGTTTTTTTAATCCAACTTATTACAGCAACAATAAACTATTCACTGTCACAGGTTGGACACTGATGACACTGGCAGGCCGGATTTGGCCCGCGGACCGTAGTTTGGAGACCCCTGGTCTACATGATTAAAAGGAAGAAAAGAAAAAGGTAAAGATTACCAAGTCACTTTGAATATGTAACACTTATATACATCTAAAAGAAATGTACCCTTGAAGAGGATATTAATAAGGTAATGGTTCTCCACCAAAATATACTTTAAAATGATTCAAAGATATGAAAATATTTCTTCCTAAACAGAATTCTTAAATTTTAATGTTCTCCAGTTTTTAAATGTCTTATTTTTATGCATAGCAGTATTTGGATTTTTTTACTTGCTAGTTTGAGCCCATATTTAAACATTTAATTTAATTTGAATTTTTTTTTCATATATGTAAAATCACATAAGAATGCTATACATTAATTGAATTAAATTAGTAGCAGATTTCTTTATTTGGAAAATTCGGGAAGAATTACATAAAATGTTTTATTTTTCAAATTTGCAATGAAAATTATACTTCAAGAAACCAATAATGGCCAATTAGATATAAAGAGTGCAGGTTTATGAGGTAAACCAGTATTTCCATTTAAGCTGCAATGTTTGCCGTGTCTCATTTTCATATGTACTTCATATTACAAATAAAATAGAAAGAAAAAAGAATAGGAAATTAGTATACACTTATATAAAATATAAAGTATACTGGTAAATATATAAATTCAGAGAAGGAAGGCAATTTAATCCACACCCTTGATGTAAAATTTCTAAGAAATTTGAGTTTGAACCTAGTACCTCAAATTATATATAATCAAAACAATTTGGCTAATACATAAAAATACCAAATATGTCTTCTTTTACAATCACATTAAGAGTGTGGATTAAACTAAGTTTTTAAATGCAGTCAATAAATAGATCTCTTATTTCCAACAGTTTTTAACAGCATTGTAACATATTTAATTCAAGATATTAATACACAACTATGATCTCTAGCCAAACCTTTCCATCTACATCTACCTAATAATCAATTGCTAATAAAAAAAATCATCTACTTGCACATTGTGATATACTTATCAATATAATTGATGAAGCATTTTTATAGAAAGTTGGAAGATTTTTATATTTCTTAACACCAAAAACATGTGGTGTTTTAGACATCCTAATGCAACACTTCATTAACAAATTAAAGATATGCTGACATTAATCACTTATAAACGTATTGTTTATCATGATGCTGGAATTTGATGATTTGACAACGAAATATGAGAAAATGCACTACGTCAGTGATCAATGATAACAACGGGTGACAATGCAAAAGAATAAATATAAAAATCCATATTATAAGCAAAACCTATATGCAAATTAAATAAAAACTTGACTAAAAATGCAATTGTATATATAAACATTTTGAAAATAATATGAACATTTTTTAATTAACTAACAAACAACACATATTTGTATCGTCATCTTTACGAAAAGAACTAACTCAAAAAAACTTTTTTTGATAAAATTTATGCCCTATATGCATTGACTTAACATTTAAAAAAAAAAATTTATTTGTGAAGCGATGAAATAAACATAGAACGACGCACATGTTGATAAACATGGTCAACAGAAAATAAAAATAACAATACAAACTTACAATATGCCACTGCAAGTTGTGCATACAAAAGATCCAATAGTAACGTTTATATAAGTTGGTCCACGCTGAAGACAATCGAAACATTGTTTATTACACGGTAATGCAGCAAGTTCTCTAAGAAGTTTAGTATTCTTATCTTCCGCAGCCCTCCTCCTAGAAGCCATCTTGTGTAACTGCCGGAAGTTTAATTCATTCATTTGACATCTTGCAACTGCAGTAAATAAGTAATGTTTCTGTAACCGCGACCTTGTAACAAATGAGAGAAAGAATGCGATATTTTCATCCAAATTTTACTTTAGTAAAACGAGAAAAAATTATCCTTGGAAATAACCAAACCCAGCTTAAACGTAGATCTGACAGCTATTAAGCAAAGACAGATTTAAAATAAATACAGCATAAATGGTAGGAATTCATATGATCAAATGCTATCACGTGATAATGATATCCAATGTTTAGTTCTGTTTCAATGCTTTATTTTTCACATTCTTTCAGTATCGGCAGCGATTTTGTAACAGCTTATCAAGAACTTGATATTTATCTCTCCTCGACGAAATCAGTCATTGTAAACGAATTTTATACCATTGAAGGTCTAAAATATAGGAGAAATGTAGTTTAATGTAACATTTTTATATTTTTACTAAGTTATTCATAATAAACTGCTTATCTTTCAATGTTTCAAATGTTTTTCATATCCATTTTGTAATCTGTATTTTTTATTAAATTCAAAGCTAAAGGTGTTTCTACTTATTAATTTAACAAATCTTGTAATTATACAGCTTCTAAAAATCTTGTAATACGAATTACAGCTATTAAAATTATAATGAATAAACGCATTATCTATTTTTCACAACATTTTTCCCTTTAATATATAATACTGAATATTTATAAACTATATCATTAAGTAATTAATCAATTCGGCTCTAATGATTAACCCGTAATTCCTTTTAATTATTCATTTGAGTATTAAAGTAGAATAGAAAAATAGAGTTTTGTATTTTTCTATACAGTGTTTTTAAGGAAAAAAAATGTGAATTTGAATACCGTTAGAGCACTTTCCTTGGATGAGAAGTTTTTTTTTTTTTGTACAAGTAGTGGTAGTTTACAGGTTTAAAAATTAATAATAATACCTAACTGAATATTAAAAAGTTCAAATTATTTTTTAAAACCATAGATCGTTAATATTATCAGTCAAGAATAAATAATATCATAAAAGACTATAGGTTTTTAGAAAATTAATAATTTATTTTTGAATACGTGATTATTTTCTACACATAGTTGATTTTACAGAGAAAATTTACACTTCACGCTTCAAATAGAACATAACGGATCTTAATAAGTTGGCCAATCAAAACATAATTTGTAAAATATATTTTCGTAACTATTCCTACAAATTAATTCAAACGTAAATTGATACTAATTATATCAGAATAATACAAAAGTATAATTAAAATAATGAATCGAAATTTTAAATAAATTAAATTAAGGTTGCTGTTATTTTTTAGCATGTCAGTCTGGTAAGATAGATATGTAAATGTTTAATATATCCTTCAGAATATACCATCAGAAGAAGGAAAGTGTTAAATTACATTTATATTAGGAAGTTGTAGCGACACCTATTGATGGAAAATGGAATACAAATTGAACGACTTCTACTTTCACTGTTAAAAAAGGGAATTTTCCCGTTAGAATAAAAAACAGAACGTAGTTGGCGTTAGAAATTAAATAAAAGATGTTGTAAATGTGAAAATTGATTATCGTCTTTTATTTTTGCTGTCTGGATTTTAATAACAATACGCAACCTTAACAAAACCGCCACATACTTGGTGACCCGTGAATTATTTGCAAACCGTGAATTATTGACAAAATGACTGAAACTAATGGATCGGCGAAAACAGATGAAGTAGCGAGGGTAAGTGTCAAAATACCTCCTTTTTTGGGCAAAAAACCAGAAATATGGTTCTTTCAAGTTGAAGCACAGTTTTCAATTTGTGGAATAACAGCCGAGGATACAAAATTCAACTACTTAGTTTCGCAATTAGAACCGAAATTTGTTGAAAGTTTGTGGGACGTTATAAGTGATGATAATAGAACAAAATATACCGCTGCAAAAGAACTTTTGCTGAATACTTTTAAAGAAAGCGAAAATAAGCGTCTTCAGAGACTGCTGACGGACTTGATTTGGGACATCTTAAACCCAGTCAACTTTTAAAAAAAATGAGAAACCTGGCTACTGATGGAATTACTGACAAAGTGCTAACAACGTTATTTCGACAAATGCCTGATTCCGTGCGGAATGTTTTACTAGTTAGTGAAGAAGGAATTGTGAAACTCTCATTAATGGCGGATCGTATTATTGAAATGCAACCAAAACAAGAACTTTACTGCGTAAGCAATAATGTTTCATCAGGATCACATGCCATAACTGCGTTACAACAACAAATTGCATCTTTGGATAATAAACTTGCAAAACTGAGTGTCACAAGGAACTCTCGTTCCCAACCAAGAAATAGAGATCGATACTCTTCTTCTCATCGAAGTAAGTCTCGCAATTGCTCTTACAATCCTACTGGCAAATACTGTTATTACCATTTTCGTTTTCGAGAAAAAAATGTTTTCCTGATAAATGCAAAGCTCCATGTGCATGGAAAAATAATCCTTTGGAAAACCAGAAATAGCAACAGAATTAACGGCAGACTCTGCTGCTGAAAATACAAAATATTGCCGTCAATACCGTCTATTTGTCAACGACAAAAAACGGGTTTACGCTTTTTGGTTGACAGTGGAGCGGACGTAAGTCTTATTCCTTATACTTCTAAACACAAATTTATAAGTGACTATCAATTATATGCTGCAAATAATACTGCAATCGATACTTTTGGTACAGAAATTTTAAATCTTGATCTGGGTTTGCGCCGAGAACTTCAATTCCCGTTTATTGTGGCCAAAATTAGTAAACCTATACTAGGTGCAGATTTTTAAATAAGTTCAATTTATTAATTGATATAAAGCATAAAAGATTAATTGATGGTGTAACTAACCTTGCAGTTTATGGTGACATTGCACCCATCTCTATTAATGAAAATGTAAATACAACGAGCAGCTTATGTAAATATTCTGATTTGTTTTCTATGTATCCCAATATAACAAAACCAAATTTTCTTGTTTCAAATGTTAAACATAATGTGAAACATATTATAACTAAAGGACAACCCATAAATTGTAAATCAAGACAATTAGATCCAAAACGGTTGGAAATAGCTAAAAGAGAATTTAAATATATGCTAGACAATAATATTATTAGTCCATCTAGCTCAGAATGGGCAAGTCCATTACATATAGTAACAAAGAAAGATGGTTCTTTTCGTCCGTGTGGTGATTATAGAAGACTAAATGATTCAACTATACCTGATCGATATAACATACCTCGAATCCAGGATTTTCAACATATTTTAACTAATAAAACTATATTTTCTAAAATTGACATTACTAAAGCATATTATCACATTCCTGTAGCAGATGAAGATAAGGCAAAAACTGTCATCATCACACCTTTTGGACTTTATCAATTCAATGTGATGAGTTTTGGTCTCAAAAATGTGCCTGCAACATTTCAAAGGTTTATAAATGAAGTTCTTTATGGTCTAGACTTTGTGTTTCCATACTTAGATGATGTGTTGATCGCCTCTTCTTGCGAGGAAGAACATCGTTCACATCTTAAAATAGTTTTCCAGCGTTTAGATAAATATGGTCTACGGATTAATATTAGCAAATCAGTTTTGGAAGTACCTGTAATAGATTTTTGGCTATCAAATATCTGCGGAAGGCTCACAACCTCAAAAGATCAAAGCTATCATAGATTATCCATTGCCAGAAACTATGCACGAATTACGTTCCTTCTTAGGAATGATCAATTTTTATCGTAATTATATAAATAATGCCGCAAAAACTCAAGCCCCTCTACATGAACTTTTGAAAGGATCTACAAAAAAAGATCAACGCAAAATACCATGGACCGATGAAACTAGACAAAGTTTTGAAAAATGCAAACAATATGTTGCACAAATAGCGTTAATGGCATATCCCAACTCGGATTACCCTCTGGCACTTCTCACAGATGCATCTGATTGGGCTATTGGATCAGTTATTCAACAAAAAGAACCAAATGGATGGAAGACAATTGCATTTTTTCTAAAAACTTAACGATGCTCAGAAAAATTACAGCGTTTATGACCGTGAACTTTTGGGTATATATTTATCCATTAAACATTTTAAGCATTTACTTGAAGGTCGAGATTTCGATATTTATACTGATCATAAGCCGTTAATATTTGTTTTTAAGCAAAACAATGATAAAGCCTCCCCCAGACAACTAAGACACCTACAATATATTTCACAATTCTCTACTAACCTATACCATATCAGTGGTCGAAACAATGTGGTAGCAGACAGACTGTCTAGAATTGAGGACATCGATTCATCTATTGTCAATTACGACTTGATAGCAGATGCACAAATTAATGATGATGAACTGCAACAATTGAAATTACATTCCAAATCATTACATTTTAAAGAGCACCAATTGCCATAAGGAAAGCTCTTGTATTGTGATACCTCTACTTCCAGTATCAGACCATTCATACCAAAAGAAGTTCGAATGACAATATTTAATACAATTCACAGTTTAGCTCATTCTGGAATTCGAACTACTGTAAAAGAAATAACTAAAAGATTCATTTGGCCAAATATGAAAAGATTTTAAACAGTGGACTCAAACTTGCATCAACTGTCAGAAAAATAAAATAACTAAACATACAAAATCAGAATATTCACAATTTCAAGCACCAGATGAGAGATTTAGTGTCGTTCATATAGATTTAATTGGACCTTATTCACCTTCTAATGGGTACACATACTGCTTGACGTGTATTGATCGGTTTACCCCTTGGATGGAAGTGGTACCGTTATCAAATATCACTGCAGAAAGTATAGCAAAAAGCTTTTTATGAGCATTGGATTACCTGATTTGGTGTACCTACATGTGTTATTACTGACAGAGGCACTCAATTTATTTCAGAACTATTTCGAAGTTTAGCTGCGCTATGTGGTGTTAAAGTAAACCATACGTCTTCTTACCATCCTCAGAGTAATGGAAAAGTTGAACGTCTTCACCGTACTTGAAAACAGCTATTAGATGTCATAACAACGTTCGTTGGACGGACACATTACCAACGGTTCTTCTGCTCTACATGAGGACTGTAAATATACAATAGCCACATAGAAATACAACATAGAAAAAAATTCTTTTTTTTTTTTTTATAGAATTTGATTTTATTATTCAATATAGTTCCTTCGAGGGCGATACAACGATTATAGCGGTCATACAATTTTTCGATACCATTTTTTTGTCTTTAGCCTCAAAATAGGCTTCAGTTTCGGCGATTACCTCTTCATTGGCGAGAAATTTCTATCCAGCGAGCATTCTCTTGAGGTCTGAGAACAAGAAAAAAGTCGCTGGGGGCCAGATCTTGAGAATACGGTGGATGAGGGAAGCAATTCGAAGCCCAATTCATTCAATTTTGCCATCGTTTTCATTGATTTGTGACACGGTGCATTGTCATGATAAAACAGTCCTTTCTTCTTCTTCAAATGAGGCCGTTTTTCCGCGATTTCGTCTTTCAAACGCTCCAATAACGCTACATAATAGTCGCTGTTTATGGTTTTTTCCTTTTAAGATAGTCAATGAATATTACACCACACGTATCCTAAAATATTGATGCCATAACCTTGGCAGCCGATTTTTGCGTCTTTCCACGCTTTGGAGTCGGTTCATCACGTGCAGTCCACTCGGCTGACTGTCGATTGGACTCCGGTGTGAAATGATGGAGCCATGTTTCATCCATTGTCCCATATCGATGCAAAAATTCGGGTTTATTACGATTGAACAGCTCCAAACACTGCTTAGAATCATCAAATCGTTGTTGTATTTGGTCGATTGTGAGCTCGCGCGGCACCCACTTTGAACACAGCTTTTGCATATCCAAATATTCCTTCACGATATGTCCAACACGTTCCTTTAATATCTTTAGGTCTCAGCTATCTCGATCAACTTCAGTTTACGGTTATCAGAAATTATTTTGTGGACTTTTTGGATGTTTTCGTCGGTAACAGCCTCTTTGGGGCGTCCACTGCGTGCATCGTCGTCGGTGCTCATTTCGCCTCGTTTAAATTTAGCAAACCACTTCTCTACGCTTGATTTTCCTGGTGCAAAGTCCGAATAATGTTTATCAAGCCAAGCCTTGACTTCAATAGTATTTTTTTCGCCAAAAAGCAATACTTTATTAACACACGAAATTCCTTTTTATCCATTTTTTCAAACTAACAAAAGTTGATTCACTAAAAAGGCTATAACTCACGTACTATTAGTGCAACAGTTGTCAAATTGTCTTTTGAAGGTACAACTAAAAACAGTTGTCAAATTTTTTTTGAAGGTTAGGGCTAACTAAAAATCTTATGGATTTTATACTAGTAGCGCCATCTATGTGTCAGCCTACGAACTGTTCAGCCTATCTGTTATATATATATATATATATATATATTTCCTGCCTAAATTCAATATCTATATTTAATTCGAATCCCTTATTACTATTCGTATTATTATTATATACAAGGCAGTCAAATTAATTTGGGCCTAGGGTGCAATCGAACCTAAATCCGTTACTGACCTGCACACTATAGTTGTAAGATTAATAAAAGTTGATGTTGAGAAAATCTTCAATGCATTTCTTTTCAGGTGATTTATTTGAATACTTTCGCTATAAAATTACAGAAGGGAAGTAATTTTTTTAAATAATATCAGTATCAATCAAAATATTTTAAACCCTCCATTATATGTTTGATAGAAAGTGAATATTTATCATTATGTTTCAGTTATTAGTAAATACATTGCAGTTAAAAAAAAAGCACTATTATTACAGTTATAATTTTTTATTATAAATTAATATGCTTTTGTAAGTTATACTTTCTATAATATCTGTACTTCTTTATCATAGAATTATTGTAGTTGTATTTTTATCAATGTTCATGATCTTAATTGAAAAAAATTAGTAAATTACTTTATTCCCAATAAAATAAATCGTCACTATAAATAAACAAGTAATATAAAAAAAAAAAAATTTTAAGTCAATTCCTACTTTTTACACTATATTGCAGAAAGTCTTTTATGAATAATTTTCATTCATTTTTTTTTTAGTTTATCTGGCGCCATCTATTCGTAGATAGATGCAACTTAAATCTAAAAACTCAAATTAATTAACCAAATTTAATTATTGAATTAATATTTGAGAAAACTGTATTCACATCCAGTGCCACCCACTACAAATTCAAAAAAAAAAAAAAAATGTGTTTGAACTCGAGTGGACGAATAAAAAGTATTTCATGAACGATTGAAAATTTGAACAAGATATATATAGGGAGCGTGTGAGCTAATAGAAGGAATTGAAATAAGAAAAATGACTTTATTCTTGATTAAATAAATAGTCACTATAAATACAATAATTCATCCTTTTGATGCTTTTATTGTGAATAAATATATCGCTTGTTTTGCTTTTCTGTTTTATAAATGTGTTTTACTTGCAAAGGGCAAACGTTTTGAAATGATACACTTAATCCATACTATTTAGAAATCATATGTGCACGTAATATCGTCCTTTTTTTTTTTTCACAACGGAATGGAGATATTTACGTTTGCTTTCACCGGAGGTATTTATGTATGTTTTATGTTTACTCATTCGATAAATTATTATATTATAATAGTTATTTTCAAATATATAAATTATTTTCAAACTCGTTGATCAGCAAATAATCTTGACAACGAATTTTAATTCTTGCCAAACGATTAAAAAATAACTTTAGAAAAAAATTCTCTGAAAAAATTGTCTGCAAACGAAATACAATTTTTAGTTTTCTTTTTATTTATCAATCGTTTGGTTAATATTTACGAAAGAATAATATTATTATTTAATTAATATATAATTAATATTAATATATATTAAACTTATATTAATATATATTAATATATATTATTTAATATTAATTTAATTAATGTCAATATTTCCGATTCCATCGCATGACAACGTATGGATTAATTGTATTCTAAAAAATTTATTTTTTAATAGAATGGTTTATTTTTTAAATATTCAAACGAAAGAATGAGGTTTAATAGAAATATTTTTCATCGTTCCTTTAAAGATTATCTGCTTCGGAAATAATATTTCGCTTTCTATTTTTAATAGATGATGAAATAGTACAACACAAATTTATTTTGACTTTGGAATCTCGATAAAACTTTTTAAAATGTATATATTTTTTTTGGCAAGTTTTTTAAGGAAATTCTTGAAATGAAATCTTGGAAATGAATTATCTGAAAGAAACAACTGCCAACAAAATAATTGATCCTGGAATTTAATGAAGGTATTATTTTTCTTGATGATTAATTTATGTAAGATACTAAAAAAAAAAAAAAAAATCAAAAAGCATGGAAATTCAAATGGTTAAATTGATAAAAAAATGTGTGTATATTTTATTTTAGTTATCATCATCATCATTGCCACAACAGCCCAGTGTGGGCCTAAGCCGTCTAGCTACTGTTAGATTTCGAGACGTGAGATGTTTTTCTTTTTACGGGTAAGGTTGTCAGCCCTACGCCCAACTCTCAACAGTCATATGAGACCTGGACCTATGACTTAAAGTGGATTCCGAATCACTACAAACATCCAAGGCACCGCCAGGGACTTGTGCCCGAAACCTGTGGTGTGTGTGTGTACGATATCTTGTAACAAGTCACTGGAAAGTTGGGATGCCAGTTCTTGGCATTGGAAAAGTCTCGAAGCCGAGTACATCTAAAGTTTTTAGGATTATCTTTAGGTTGAAGAAACCAAATAATATTGTAAACAAGGCAAGATCATGGCGTGCAGAAATTTTTGGTAAGCACAAAGTGAGGTGGACATTCATACCAATCCCAGAATGGGCCTATTCAAAGTGACTCTGGGAAGATTCAGGAAATCAGCACTTCCTGAAATTGTTCGAAGGAATTTGCTTTAAGGAAACATAATTTTTATTACAGAATACTTAAGCCCTTCATCAACAAAGCAAATCGATTTGCTCTGATATTTGTTGATATTTGATTACTGGTATTTAATATTATTTAAATCACCCCATAGCATTTTGAAAAATAGAGTGGGATTTTTGACGATGAACGCAAATGCAGTGTTTGTCGATTGATGGCAAGCAAACAGTTTGGGTCCTATCAAATGCAGCAAAGCAAAGCAAATTTTTACAACATACTATAATATATGGGAGAGGGACATTCTTCAAATATTTTGGGATTGCATGGCAAGTTCTGCATGGCATGTGTGGAGGACATAGAACTTGTCAATTGTACAGTGAGTAACCTTGATATTCTTAAGCAAAATTTAAAGCAATCTGAAATTTCAAGAACATTTCAAGCTGTTTCAGGACAACGATTCGAAGCATACTGTCTACCTTTTACAAATTATGAGCTCTTTTTTACAGTCTTGGTGTATTTTAGACGACTTCCAAGATTCCAGACCTAAATCCTAAGGAACCTTTTCTTGCAGCAAAAATCTACGAACATCCTATTTATAGCTGACAGAACTGATAAAAGCATTGACCAAAACTGACACACCACTTTGCAAAACACTGATAATATCTATGCCAAATCGATTGCAAGAGATAATCAAGTGCTATGCTGGTTCCACATATTATTCACTTATCTGTTTTATGATTGTTCATAATTTGTTGTGAAGTATCACAATATTCCTACTGTATTTTCCTATATTATATAACCTATTTTTTTGAATAACAAATTCATTTATCAAAATGTGGGACACTTTATTCACTTTGCTTCATATTAAAATGAAATCTTGTAGAATTATATTGCGTCTCAATACTTTTTTTTATAATACTGCACATGTACTTTTTCCTTTTCCTTGTATTTTGTTCATACTAACAGCATAACATCTGAATACATCACACCCGGTTCTGCTCAAAACACTTGGGCCTGAATGGCCGAGTGGCTAAGGCTATGGCGTCCTGTACCACTGGTTTAGGGATTTGAGTCCCGGCGGTGCCATGGATGTTTGTAGTGGTTCGAATCCACTTTAAACTGTAGGTCCCGGTCTGTTTAGCCTAAAGTGTGCACAAGATGATCGTAGAGCGACAAATCAAGCCTCAAAACACTTTTACTCCATTTTTTATATTTTTTCATCATTATGCTATTTTTTACTGATATTTCTACTACATCTGCTAGACAATATCTGTCATTTTCTATAGATTATTTCTTGAGATGAAAATCTGTTATGATAGTAGATCTGTATCTGCAATGTTTACTAAACACATTTTGACAGTTTTTTATTAACTGAAATATAAATAATTATGATATTGTAATATTAAGCTGAACATATGGTAAAGAATTATTTTTTTTTGTCTTGTAAGACATTTTAGAATCATATTATTGTTTTTTTGAAAGTGGCTCTTTTATATTTAAACTGTATATGATAAAAGTTTTACATTGAATGTTATAAAAAAAGAAAATATATAATTAACTTAACCAGCGGTGGACAACCCGCGTATGACTATTTTTCTGGCCCGTAAGATTCATCACAATTTTACAAAATATATTTATTTTAAAATTGCCGAAGTAGTGAAAAGAATTTTATTAAAAAAATACATTATGTATGTATCCATATATTCAAAAATGAACTGTCGAAATGATGAGAAAAATTAACTTTGATTTTAAAATAATACTCTTGCGAATATAGAACAGATATTGCCTGTTTTATTCATGAGTTTACAGTTATGAGTTCTCAGAATAATTAAACTATATTCTGCGATCTCATGATGCGCGCGCATCTTGGAACATCTAATAGAACAGGTTCTATGTTTCACTTTAAGTGATCTCAGTGACGCAATGACCATCCCTAGATACGCGCAGTTGATTGTTGATAGCAGAGCAAACTAAACTCTTAGTTCAAGTTTTTGGAGCTTTTGATTCAACTTACACCTGCGAATCGTTTTTTTTTTTTTTTTTTTTTTTTTTTTTTTCCGAAAATGAAATTGACCAAACACGAAACAAGCTCAAACATAACGGACGCTTACATGCAACACTTATGATGTGCAAATACCCAAATTGAGCAAAGTGAAGAAAAATTACAAAAGCTAAGTGAAAGAGTGGAGAAACAAGTATCGCACTTAGTAAAAATAAATATTTTTCAATGTTTTCATTTTTTTTATTTCATTTATATTTATTTACTTTTTATATTTCATTTTGAGTGTTATATATTTCTTTTTAGATGTGCATTTAGTATCATTATTAATATATTATCTATGTTCACATGTAAGAATAATAGTAAACACAATAACAATAACTCATTAAGTTTCAATTTTTTCTTGCTTCAAAAATATCAATAATGAGCCTAAATCTGATGTGGGGAATATATAATTTTATACGTGGCCCGCGGAGTTAGGGATGCTTTTTCAAATTGGCCCGCAAGATCATTTCGTTCCCCTGAACAAAATCTTGTCCTTTTCTCATTTGTACATTTTTTTTTTTTTTTTTTTTAACGCTTGCTTCAATATTTAAAAACAAAGTCATTAGCTTGAGCTTAAATAAAGTCATTATTAAGCTTTACGCGGATGTTCACCAGTTCATAATGCTAGTGGGATTCATTTCAATTATTTGTTAGTTGTTATGCTTAAGTTAAATTTTCTGCTTGTTATGCTTGCCATTAAGCTTACCTTAGCAAGTAAATGAAACCTAGCTATTATCATTCTGTGTTGTTGTTTTTTTTTATCTAACTATTACAGCAACAATAAGCTATTGGCCATGTCGCGGGCCGGATGGATGACACTGACGGGCCGGATTTTTGGCCCACTTGCCGCGTTGTTTGGAGACCCTTCCCTAGAATAATACACATTATTTTTTTGGCTTTGATATTGATTATAAATGGTTGCATTAATTGTAGCCAGTTCCCTGCTTATTTCCCCTAGTTTCACATTTATACAATCACTGAAATAATTCCTTTGCAAAATGCTTCATCGTAATTTCTTTTCTTTTCATCTTTTCTTTTATCTCTATTTTATCTCTTTTTTTTTTTTCTTTCTTCTTCTCGCGCTTCATTGCAGTGAGTTGTAACCTAACTTTCTGGCGATACAATATACACAGTCCAGTGTATATTGTATTAATGTGACCACCAGCTACTTTCGACGTCAACGTGAAATAACCCATCACAAAAGGCAGATGGCAGCACATTGCAATGGAGTGTATAGAAAGGATGTCCTAGGGCATCGGAAAGCATTTCAATCGTTCATTACCTTGATCGAATTGCAACCGGTCCGCTCTGCCAAAGGTGGTTATTCTGGCTTTTGACAGGTGGTCACATCAATGTGACTGGACTGTGTAATATCTTTAAATTAAAGGAACTATTTCAAAATGCAAATTAATCAAGTTACAGAAATTAGGTGCCAATTCTGTAAATTTTCAAAACAAATTGCAATAAGTACCACCTCCCAATTTTCAAGATAAAAAGCATTACTTAAGACATCGTGATATTTTTTTTTTTCCTTCAAATCTGAAATATTCTTTATGAACTGACTTTCTAAACATGTATCTTTATCTCTATTTCCAATTATACAATTCTAAATCTATATTTCCAATTGTTTATTGAAACTTAAAAAATTTAGAAGAAAAAACTTTTTTTATTTGATTTTCGAATGAATTACTTCTTCTTTGTTCTAATCCAACTGCCAATATAGAGACAGTTAATACATAATTACATTTGTGTGGTCGGAATCCAATAGGTTGCAGGAATAAATGAAACCAAATGCAAATTGCAAAATTGGTAAGTGTGACAAATGATTGAGCCGGCCTATGCATCTGATCATGTAACGCATGGTTTCAGATTAAAAAGACTGCTTCTTTTCCAATCCTCACCCCCATAACTAGATCAATGTAGTCCTCAACCAGTCAAGGGCAGTACATGAGTGGGCCTCATATAGACAACGAACAGCCCACCGACAAATATTAAAGGAAGGACAGTGCCTTCTGGTTGAATTTTCCGAAATGAGGATATCAGACATGCTCTTTCTCTCCCAAGTTTTAAACAATTTGCGTATAAAACTGCAAAAAATTTTTATAATTCCATTCCAAATATTAATAATTCCGTTTTGAATGGTCTAAGCGACTATCTTTGCGACATTTCTGATTTAAAATCGCAAAAGACCTCGCGCTGTTCTGAATAGTATTCATTAACGTTCCGATATCCTCCTTTCCGAATGACCATGCAGTCTCTCCACTGAGTCACAATTTCCTCTCCAATCGTTATTGTTTGTTTCTATTTTTTATTACCTGCTTGAACTTATAATAATATTAAAAAGAATTATATATGCAGATTTTTTTTAATTAATTAATAAAATTTCGAATAATTAATTTTTTTTTAATAAATTAATATACTTATATTGCTTTTTTTTTTTTTCTGTCTAATCAATGGGCTTAAAGCTTAAGAAACTTCCCCACTCACAAAAAGCAGGAAATAGAGGTTGCTAAGCAACCAAGGTTCTCCGTCAACCTGGCAAATCGTCATCGTCCGGTTGAATTTTTACAGGTAGCTTCCCCATAAAATCGAATTCCCCCGAAACATAATGCATGAAAAAGAAATCAGTTTTGTTGTAAGAATGTTCATTGTATTACACACAACAGAACATCTGGTTTATCAGCCGAACATATTATTTAACAGAGACTAAAAAAGGCAAAATACTTAATAAATTCAACGTATCTTTACTTATAAAACCTAAATTATATTATTAAATGAATGTAAAATTTTAAAACTAAAAATATTTGAAACATTCTTCTTCTTCGTTACATAATTTTCCATTTCAATTCAATGATATTGAAAATAATGCAAGATTTACAGGAATTTACAGAAGGAAAATGCACCCATTTTTTATGAAACGAATTCCATTGGCCACTGTTGGTTCTTGGTGAGGTAAGCAATTTAGAAGAAGCCACCATAAACTAGAGTGGAGTTATAGGACTTCATAATACATACTACTGTGTCCAAAAAAAAGTAAGATCAGTTTTCAATTTAAATTTGTCGGGCATATAGTATTTCAATTTATTTTTCTTATTTACGTTGTTGGCACTGTCCTTCAAATCTGTGTGAAATTTTACGTCAAAATATTCATTAGTGTTTGAGTTGCGCTGATTTTGTGAGACGCTAAAACCGATTTCAGAGTTTTTTAAATGTCTGAATGAATTGAGCAAGAAGTTGCGTTAAATTTTGTTTGGGAAACGTATAGAATGTTGCAGAAGTCATTCGGTGAGCATTCCTATATCGGGAAGAAATGTTTAGAAGTGGTATAAACAGTTCAAAGAAGGCAGAGAACGCGTTGAAGACGAAGAGCCCTCTGGTCGACCACCCACCTCAACCGACGAAGCTCATGTCCTAAAAATTAAAGATTGAGTGCTTGTAAACCGTCGATTTACAATTAGAGACCTTGCTGCTGATGTTGGAATTTCAAAATTCCGTTTTAAAAGTTGTTTTGGGTCTCAAATGCCTCACATCTCGATTGGTAGCGAAAAACACTGAATGCGGCAGCTCACTCTGCATTGATTATTCGTGCCTTTTTCGCCAAAATGAAACCCATATCGTTCCGCAACCACCGTATTCACCTAGTTTAGCATCGTGCTACTTCTGGCTATTCCCTAAACACAAAAGATCACTCCAGTGACAATGTTTTGAGTCGACTAAAGAGATATTTCAAGAATCGCCGGAATCCGTTTTAGCATCTCTCAAAGCCAAACGTAACTCAAGCACTAATGAATATTTTGACGTGAAATTTCACACAGATGTCAAGGACAGGGCCAACTACCTAAAAAAAAAAATTTAAGATACCATATGGCCGGAAATTTTAAACATAAATGGGTCTTACTTTTGGACACAGTAGTATTCTGTGATAAAGCATAAATTGTCATGGCTTTTTAAATATTGACACTCATCCAAGATCCTTTGCCGTTGACATGAAATATTTTATTGAAGATTCTTCGTTGTGTTATCCAAAGTTGATCGCACAGTACTGGACACACTAATGAAGAAGCTATCAACAATTTTTTTTATTTATTTATAATTAATATATGAATGCATTTAAATATTTGTGTTCCACTATATAATGTTCATAGCAAATGACTCATATCTAGAAAATCAATGTCCGAGTTCTCAAAATAGGACATTTCAAGAATTTACAAATGAAAATCTGTTAAAATGATAGATTGTACTAGTAAGTTGTAGCTCACTTTTTTTTCCTTCATACTACTGTGCCCAAAAGTGTTCCTCTAAAAATCAGAAGAAAAAAAAAAAGCATTTCATTATTTATATATTTATTATAAAATTTAAAAAATTAATTTTTTTTAAAATTAATTTAATTTAAATATCTATTATTTAATTTATCATAATGAAGAAAATTTAGAATCTCATGACAAGGTTCATTGTTTACTGTGTTAGATTACTTTTTGTCCCGTGAAAAAATTGTTATAAGACCTCTTTATTTAAAATAATATTTTAATAATTTTTTTATGCATTTATTTCTATTTTTCAAAATCAGAAAATAAAAATTATGTTACTCAAGTTTTTAACTTTTTTAAATGGCAGTAACTCAGAGCCCGCTCTTTTTCATGCGACATCTATATTTTTTTTTTTTTAAATTTAAAATATTAAATTAACGAAATACTGATGTTTTTAAGTCATCGAAAGTTTTTTAAACTAATGTGTTCAAAGTTTTTAGAGCATATTTCTGCTAGAAAAATAAAAAGGAATACCATTTTCAAATATCATGATGCAGAATTCCGCTTTTTTTTCCCCATGGATTAACTGACATCAAAATATAAACATCTAATACCTATCGAAGAATACTGTTTCCGATTATTTATAGATCTGATGAAAAATATTAAGGAAACTTTGGATTCTACATAGTGTTGAGGGGTGAAAAGGGTGAGAGGCACAACGTTCTTGTACGACATTTATTACTCAACTGACGATACATGACGAAAAACACTTGACAAACAAAAAAGCGCCCTCTTACGGAGAACGAAATATTACATAAGGAATGTACATACGGTTACGGTCTGAACATGCCGCCCACCTTGAAATAACATTTCAACAATGAATGAATATAAAAGTGTTACATTACACACTAATATGCATACATGAAATCAAAGGAGTTGAATGAATATTGAATAGAGATACACTGATTATACAATAAATGCAATGCCACAATTAACATACATTAATAAAATTTAAACTGGCAACATACATAATTTTGTGATATTTCTTTTAAATGTGCCATCTGCTGTTTTGATGGTTTACAACCTAACAATATTATCAAGACCAGGGTGTAATTGTATTATTCTACCCATTTTCCATTTAGTTGGGGCAAATTATCATCTTTAATGAGACACAGATCATTGATTTGAAAATTTTTAGTTGGTAAAAGCCATTTTGGTCTTTGTTGCAATCGACATAGATATTCATTGTGCCAACGTTTCCAAAATTGTTGAACCATTTTTGAATAAGTTGCCATCTAGTAAGATATGAGATTTTGACTCAATGTAATTTGGCTCAGGAATACTTGTCAATGACCTTCCAATAATGAAGTGACCAGGTGTTAACGCTGATAGGTCATTTGGATCATTAGAAATTGCTGTTAAAGGTCTAGAATTAAGACAAGCCTCTATTTGTGTTAAAAATGTTTCAAATTCTTCATATGTTAATTTAGCTTCACCAACAACACGTTTTAGATGATATTTTGTTGATTTTATACCAGCTTCCCAGAGACCACCCATGTGTGGTGCACCTGGAAACATTTAAATGCCATTTAATACCATTATCAGACAAGAAATTGGTTACATTTTGATTGTAATTGTTTGATTTTGAAAGTTTTTCAAATTCCATGAGCTTACGTTTTGCGCCAACAAAGTTAGAACCGCAATCGCTGTATATATCACTGCATTTTTTTTGCCTCTGCGGGATAATGCTTGATTTCCTTTTAATGCATTGATCTCATTATTAAACACAATAAATTGAACTGATTTGATTAACACATTTATAGCATTAGTAAGTTCACTAGTATTTAAAACCAGTTACCTTATCTTTTGAATTTCTGCAATTGTTAACAAACCTTAAACAATATGCTGCTGCACGTTTCAGTTTGGAAAGAGATGAATATTTCCGAAATAAATCATTTGAATTTGGTAAATGATTGGCTGCAATAGTTGATTGTACACAACACCTTTCTTCAGGCACAGGATCGTTCAATGTCGACACAGAATCGTTCAATGTTGGCACAGAAGATTCTGGATGGAAAGAACATTCGTTGTATAGAAATTATGGACCACACAACCACACTGAGGTAAGTAGTGCTGAAGATGACACACCACGGGTCGCGAGATCAGCAGGATTTTTATTTCCACTAACATGATGCCACTGGGTAGGAGAAGACAAAGTCTGGATTTTCGCCACTCTGTTGGCCACGAAAGTTTTCCATCGGCTGGCATGGGATCCTATCCAGGCAAGTACGATTGTGGAATCCCGTATGAAAATG
Source organism: Caerostris extrusa (assembly GCA_021605095.1). Taxonomy (NCBI): domain Eukaryota; kingdom Metazoa; phylum Arthropoda; class Arachnida; order Araneae; family Araneidae; genus Caerostris; species Caerostris extrusa. The sequence goes on along the minus strand of BPLR01005302.1, from coordinate 16,052 downwards.
AGATTGCGATATAGGGATGTCAAATGCTTTACAAGTAAACTCCATCAATTTACTTAATAGAAGTGCTCCACACAATTCCAATCGAGGAAGTGAAATGGTTTTAAGAGGTGCAACTTTAGTTTTGGCTATTACTAGTTGAACTTTGATTTGTCCTGTATTTGACACAGAATGACAGTAAATTACTGCTGCATATGTCTTTTCTGAAGCATCACTAAACCCATCCGGTGGAATTTCTTTGTCTGGATCATGAAATAAGTATCTTGAAATTTTGAAGTCTTTGACAAATAGTATGTCTTGTGATAATGTCTTCCATTCAATTGCAATGTCTGGAGGAACGACTTCATCCCAGTGCAACTGATATTTCCACAGTTTTTGCATGAATAGTTTGCTCTGGATTGTGATGGGTGACAACCATCCAAGAGGGTCGAAAGTCTTTGCGATTGTTGAAAGAAGTGTTCTTTTGGTTAAGGTGCCTTCAAGAAATAATGAGTTGACTTTGAAGGAGAAGACATCTGAGACTGGATGCCACGGGATATCTAAAGTTTTTACTGTATCATCATCAACGCTCAAAGAAGCATTTGGTAGACGCAAATCTTCTTGAATCAAGTTCGTGAGTTCATTACTAGATTTACGAAATGGAAATTTAACAGCAAATCTGCCTGTTGAATCACGAGAGAAAGTCTGAATGAAATGATTTTCACGAGCTGTTTCTTCCTGAGTGTAAGGCTTTATGTCTGAAATTTCTTCTGATTGCCAAATTTTGTCAAGTTCAAACTCAACTGCATTGAAACTAGCATGATTAGATAGAATGGTTTGAGAAATGCCTTTTGTCTTTCCGAGAATTACCCAACCGAAAATTGATTCTGAAGCAGAGATTCCGGAAACATTTAAATGTCCACTAAGCATAGTTTCATCGAACACATCGGCGCCCAAAGGAATATCTATTGGGCCAGGCTGGTGACAGTTGACATCTGGTAACTGTAATTGTTTGAATGTTTTCAACACAGATGCATCGACTGGACATTGAGGAAGGTCACAGGTGATTTTAGGCATGATTAATGCATCAACAGTTATAGATGCGTTTTTGTTAAACTGTGATGTTATTTGTAATTTAACCGAACCTGCAACTCTACCTACTTTTTGTGAACTCAAACCGTCTACGCTTATGTTTACTTTAGTGCGATTACTTGCAATAAATTAACGCTACTCTCTCTAATGAATGAGCCTTGACTGGCTGAATCAATAAGTTGCCTAGAATTTTGAGAAATGCCATTAATGTCTTTGACATAAACAATTGCTGTAGGCAATAAAACCGCTTGTGTGGCGGGCACGATTGCATTATTGCTACTAATTGAAGGAAGTTCATTTTCTGTTTGTGAATCAGATTTTGAATCATTTAAATCCTTCGAACATAAAATTGTATTGTGGGGTTTTGTACAGATTTTGCACAATTCTGCTCGACATTTATCAATCGTATGTGATTTGAATGTTAAGCAATTACTGCATAGTTTCAAATTTTTTACAGTATCCCATTTTTCTTTGTGAGGGAGTTCCAAAAAACTATCGCATTTAAATAATCCATAGTGTGAGGAACTTTTGCAGTAAGTGCAAATATTAGCTACAATCTGTGAAGAGTACGCAGAATTATTGCTTACTTTTTTTTATATATGGTCCCCTAACGTTAGAAGAAACATCTGGTTTCTCTTCAACCCCGCTCGCTAACCCGCGATGAACTTTGACCTCGGGGAAGGAGGGAAGTGTTTTGCTTGCATTAGAACTATTCTCATTCTTTCTAAGTTTCCTTAATTCATCTTTTAACGTAATTTTTAATGAAGTTAATTTAGAAAAAGTTCATCCATTTCCTGTTCATATTTATCAAATTCGTCATCTAAACAAGAACAAAGAATATCATAATTTAATTTATTTATTTCAATATCTAAAATATTTACGCTATTTTCATGCACTTCAAAAACAGAAATAGAATTTTCTTGATTTTGTAAATTATCTACTATAGCAATTAATCGATTTAGCTTACCTTTGATAATTCGCTTTTGTTTTAGAAGACCTTCCATGTTGTGGTTTCGTGACCTTCCGGAATGTAAGTACGATGCTGTGAGATGCGATGCTACGCACTTTGTTGAGATGCACGATGCAATATGATGATGATGATTTGCGATGTTACGCACTTTGTTACGATGCAATATGATTGTGATTTGCGATGTTACGCACGTTATTTAGCTCCGTTGAGCAAATATTCGAAATTGTTGAGTACGAACGCTTTAGTCGACCTCCCCACTCATCTAAAAAGTATGTCTGCTGGAATTTTGCCTCCGGCTCGACGGACCATTTGTTGAGGGGTGAAAAGGGTGAGAGGCACAACGTTCTTGTACGACATTTATTACTCAACTGACGATACATGACGAAAAACACTTGACAAACAAAAAAGCGCCCTCTTACGGAGAACGAAATATTACATAAGGAATGTACATACGGTTACGGTCTGAACACATAGTACTGACCTTCTGTATAGGTTCCTCATATGTGTTTTCAGAAACACATGAGACAATATATCTTCACAATATACCATTTTTTAAATTGAAGAGTTTTATTATTGAATTATTAATGGACTGCCAAAAGGACACCATCATCATACTATATAAGATTTCAACTTCATTCTTTATTGTGTGAAAACAACAAAAGGCACCAGAAAAAGTGAAGAAGCTATAAACATCGTTTAATTGCAAGAAATCAAACACAAAAACTTTTATGAAGGAATATCAATAAAAAAGGGATGAAATATGTGAAATTGTTTCTTTTAGAATGGATTTACAGATACCAGCAATACCAGTTCCCATACTAGAACAACTGTCCCCTTACTCAATGGTAGGTATATAGCTGTTTATCTGTATATAGTGTAAAGACCAATATAGTGAAGATCCCAAAATAGTTCGGATTTGGCCAGATTTTGCGCCATCTATTGAAAGATACGTATCCAAATGAGATAATCCGTGTTTCCTGCATTTTTTACAATGCATTTCGCTTAAAATCTCAACCCGCCACTTGGCGTACATTGGCGAAAAGCATTTTTAACGCCAAATCCCAAAGGCCACTATTCAGCGATGCATATGATATGTTTTATGGAAAATTATTAGAATTGAATAGGACATCGGTAAAGTACATTATTTCCTATCAGGCGTAGACATTCTAAAATTTAACTAAATGTAAATAACTCAGAAAATCGTCCCATTCTCAAAATTGTAGAAGAAATGTTGTAGAAACTGAAGTTAGTTATGATGTCAATGGTTATTAAGTTGTTTTAATCTATCAAATAGCTCATATGTCTTCTATATATGTCTTTTAGTCCAATTAGACTGCTAATTTCGATAATGAATAATAATTCATAAGATCAAATTTATTAAGTATCTGTTTTATCAGAGATTGTTTTACGATATGGTCAATTAAATATTTCTTTATATACATTTAATTTAATTAAAACTATATGAAAGAAAATTTAAAAAAAAAAACTGTTGTGTGATGTTTTGATCTGTAAATACTTCATTTTAAATTTAAATATTTACATTTCTTGATTTTCACATAAATACTCTGTTAATTTAAAGGTGGACTTTGAGGAAAGAGCTAACAAATTTATATTTCGAGAATCCAACTATCAATTATGCAAATAAAATAATCACAGAAATAAAATAATTATTTTTATTTCAATATTAAATTAAATAAAAGTTTAATTTATAGCTCTCTCTCTGTGAAAGTATAGATTAACTATAAATTGATGAAGAAAAATAAACTTCGTGTATCTTGTAGCGTCTTCAAGTGTTTTTGATTTTTACAACAAGAAATGTATCAAATCTGGCAACAATGTTTCATTTGTAACAAAGTAGTTATTTTCTAAACAATAAGCTTAACTATCACTTCTTATGAGAAGTGATAGTTAAGCTTAATGTAAATATTGTTACAAAACAATGATTGTTATCGACAGCGTTTGTTGATCTTCCCATTTGGTTCGTGGCCATTGAAGCGAACTGTGAATTTTTGCGATTGAGATTTCGATACTATTATTTCTGCCAAAATAAAGCAGGACTTTTGCGATATTTCTGATGGATCCAACGATGAGTTTTGAGGAGGACCTCAAAAAGTTTGTTCACGTGATGGCTTTCTTCGTGGGCGTGAAGATTGTTGTGGATGGTTTTGATGTTGGAATTTTGGAGCCGCTGTGATTTTGATCGTTGGAATTGCAATCAATAAAACACTGGATTATTATAGCTGGAACAACCTCTTAGAGATTTGGAAGCGTGTGATGTTGATCTCAAAGGAATGTTTGTCAATTGTGAAATTTATTTTCGGGATATTTGATTTAAAAATCTTTGTTGATATACGTACAAAGCTAATCACTCTATTTGTGACCATAAAAGTGAAAATGCTGTGGCTTGTGGCTGGGTGGCAATTTTAGGTACCATAATTGATTCTTGGAGAAGTTTTGTAGCATTGAAGCGAATTGTAGCTGGTCTGATTATATTTATGCTAGTAGAGACCTTTTTGGTGGCTGTTTGTATCTATGGATCATTTGAAACTGTAACTACGACGATGTTTACAAAACTTTTTCTGATTTTAAAAACTATTACGAAAGTTTGTAGAAAACTGTGGACTTTAACGAAGATTATTATTGAAGTAGTTATATTTACAGTCATAGAATGTTTTTCTTAGCCTTATATGTTTCCAGTATCTTTGGTATAATAGCTATGGTTGTAATAGCTGTTGAGCTGTATAAATATGTCCAACAAAAGGCATAACATTGATATTTTAAAATATACTACGAAATTATAATTAAACAATATATTTCATCTGAAGAAATGAGCCGTTCCAAAATAATAGTAATTTGAAATCATTTGGTGTTTTTTTTTTTAATTGAGCATGATTGATTTTGATTGCCAAAAAGTAAGCAATTAAAAAGCTGTCTTCGCCTTATTGGTGGAGATTATGGAGTGTTTTGGAGCGGAATTTTTGGCAATTTGAGGGCGCAATGATCAATAGATTTGCCACTTAATAATGTAAAAACTGAAGAACTACTAGATATTTTAATTAAGATTGATTTTGATTGCCAAAAAGTAAGAAATTAAAAAAACTGTCTTCGCCTTATTGGTGGAGATTATGAAGTGTTTTGGAGCGGAATTTTTGGCATCATGAACGTGAAAGGATAACTAGATTTGGAATTTAGAAACAAACTGAAATAGCTCTCAGTAAATATTTATTTAATTTAAACTTCATCCATCGTTTTGGTACAGAGGATTAGGGCTCCTGGCGACACCTCTTTAAAAAAGACGCATCGAGATTTCTACCTCCTGGGTGATGTGGAAATGAAATCATTGACAACATATTTGCAATGTATTGGTTACTTTCGTCACTTAAATAGTATAAAAGTAAAATAAATTTCTTAAAAAATACGACTTGTCTTATACTAACCGTGAAAATTCTCAATTGATTTTAGAATTTTCCATCCATTTTGATTGAAATGATTACAGCGGAATATATTTAAGGATTCGATTATGAATATCTTCGATACGATTTTCTGTCGAGGCACAAAAAAATTTAAATGCGGATGTTTGCAAATTCCAACATTGGCGATTAGAAAAAAAATGAATTAGTGTTATTTATTAAAAATTAAATTAGTATTAATATTATTGCAATTATAAGGTTTTTAAAGGAGAGGAAGTTGAATTTGAATTAGTTGCAGAAAATTACAAAATTAATATTAAAATTAACCAGCTCAAAAAAGGCTTAACTGTTAGTCTATCCAGAGATTTTAAAAGTAATTTTTGTTAGACACGCATATGTATATACACGTAAACTCTCACGAACACGCACAATATATATATGTATGTGTGTGTTCGTGAGAGTTTACGTGTATATATGTATATAGCGTATATATATATATATATATATATATATATATAGACGCAGAAACGTACACAAAGATTCATTTGCATTTACTCACTTACGAGGAAACACGCAGATGCAGATGCGTATACAAATGTATTTGCACACATACATAAATAAATATGTATTTTAGCTGAGGGTGCCACATAAGTATACTTTCTAAAATAAACACCAGTACCCTATTCAGTACAACGTTATTCATACAGAAATACACATTAAGACGTACATATTCATATGCGTCTTTTTATGTACGAGTAACAGCTTATAAATAAAACAATTTTGTGAAGGGGAAATTTTATTTCAAGAAGGTGAACTTGAAGTGCCATACTTGCTATAAATGAATGTTAGTAAATTTATGTGTGGAGTAAATCTTATCGCATCTCATATATATATTTTTTTTATGGGTAACACAAAATTTATACATAGAAAGAAATACCCTACTGTAATATCAAACGTTTAACGAGATTTGTAAAGGTAAAAAAAATATAAAATTTCGAGAAAACGCCTAACAAAATAAAAATAAAAATATTTTTTTTTTAATTAAAACACATGTATATTCTTTTTGAAATTTTGTGAGTCACGTGGACTAAAAGTAGTCTAGTCCCATTTTATTTATCTCCTTTACTGAAAGGTATTTTATTTAGATAATTTATACTTTCAAAAATAAAGAAAAATCCTTACTGAATAAAAACACCCAGATGAGAGTTTTCATTACTTTCGCCTGTATTTTTAAAAGTATTTTCTTATCTTATTATTTTTTATGAATTTTTTGTTGGAACATGAGTAAATTTCCAAGGCACTCTCCTCAGCAAAATAAAAATCATCCGATTGTTCCTGAACTGTAAATAATTGAGTGCATACTATTGAACGTGTTCCGCCAATTATATTAAAGAAATGTAACATATTCCACACGTTAACATATGAAGTATGTTTTTTCAATTCCTTCTGTTAGCTCACACTCTCCCTGTCTATATCTTGTTCACATTTTCAATCGTTAAATAAAATACTTTATATTCATCCACTCGAGTTCAACATACATTTTTTTTGAACTTGTAGTGGATGACACTGGATGTGAATACAGTTTTTTTCAAATATTAATTCAGTAATTAAATTTAATTAATTCCTTTTAGTTTTTTTTTTTTATTTAAGTTGCATATATCTACCCATAGATGGCGCCAGATAAACTTAAAAATATGAATGACAATTATTTAAAAATTTTTTCCAGCGCTTCACTACTGACAGGTATTGATTCCTAAATTTATATCCTGCTAAATATCTTACACAAGAGAAATTTTTTTCTTTCCAATAAAACTAAAATGAAGGAATTAAATTTAATGAATGAATCAATACTTGAAAAAAACTGTATTCACATCCAGTGTCGTCCACTGCAAGTTCAACAAAAATGTATTTGAACTCGAGTGGATGAATAAGAAGTGTTTTATGAATGATTGAAACTTTGAACAAGATATATATAGTGTGAACTAATAGTAGGAATTGAATAATCGCGAAAAACACTCGTCCGTTGGTTCTTTTGCTCATAACGGTGAGTCTTCCTATGAATGGGAGTGATCAGTAGCGGTTCTAAATGGCTTCTGGGATTCGAGAACAGAAGCTGGCTTCTTATTGGCTCCCAGCTCCCAGGCAGGCGTGGTGAAGAAGCGGCACCGCTGCCAATAGGAAGCCGTGATGGGCCGTGCTTCTGCGGTCTGCGTGCGGTCCCTGTCACCGAAGTAAACCTCCCGAGTCGCCACCGTTCGTGATTTACCGTAAATTGGTGGGGGTGCTCGCAATTCGGTGGGTGCTGTCGACTTGTAATTATTATTAGTACTTACGTATTAACGCTACCTTGGCTACAGTTGCGCCAATAAAGAGCAATCTTGTTGTTCGCACGCGCGAGCAATTATCTTTTGAACGCCAACCGCAGCTACAGATTTGGCGGTTTTTAAAATTCTGCTTCCCTCAAACCAGTTGTCTTTTCTAAGTTCCACACGGTAAGCACACTGACTGAAATTGCATTTCCACAACTTACGTTTACCAAAATAAAGTTTCATGTCATGGGAATTGGGACATTTTCGTTGTTTTGGTAAAATATTTCCCTCCTGAAAAAATAAAATTGCATCTTGTTCTGTTTCTGGCAAATCCCAAATACGCATTTTCGTAGCACTACAAAATGGCGTCAAAAATCAGCAAATTTGTAACTGTTAGATTGGCGCCACGTAAAAACCGCCAAATCTGTAGCTGTTAGATTGGCAACACTTAAAAAACGCCAAATCTGTAACCAAGGTAGCGTTAATACGTAAGTACCTTATTATTTTTGGCAATTAGCGAAGCCCCCTTAGAAAGATTAATTTTTGCCCCCTTGTTTTTGTCGTGATGGAAAAAGAGTGCGGTGGTCATCATTTGCAGAGCATTGCATCAGGTAAATAGCCCTTACTAATTATTTTTCAATAATTCCTTCTATTAGCTCACACTCTCCAATCTCAATGTCTAGAACTAGCATATGGAGACGAAGCTCCATCTCGTGCTGTTATATTTAGATGGTTTACAGAATTTCGTAGGGGTCGAAATTCACTGCTGGATCAAGAACACACAGAAAGAACTTCATCAGCTGTAGTTCCAGAAAATGTGTCGGCCATACGAAAATTGTTAGTCGATGATAATCGCTGCACTTACCAAATGATACAGAAGAAACTTAACATTGGATCCGCAGCTATACATAGAATTATTCATGAAGATCTTCATATGAAAAAACTTGTTTGTCGTTGGGTCCCCCATAATTTAACAAAACACCAAAAAACGGAGCGTGTCAGAATCTGCAAAGAAAATCATAAAATTACTTAACAATGGTGGACACCGCCTTATTTCTAAAATCATAATTGGTGATGAGACTTACATACCGTTTTCTGGCGTTCCATCACGACAAGAAAGTAAAGCATGGGTTTTTGAAGAAGACCCCAAACCAACAATGGTGAAAAGACAACGAGCAATGAAAAAGTAATGTATGCGTTTTCTTCAGAAGTACGGGACTGGTCAAAGCCATCAGGCTGGAGGGACAGAAGACAGTCACAGCTAACTGGTTCACCACCAAGTGTCTTACGGAAATTCTTCAAGAAGCGATTGTATGGGGACTCATGCTTCACCATGATAATGCATCTTTTCATACGGCAAGATCGACAGTCGAATTTCTTAAACAAAAACACTTCAAAGTGTTAGAACATCCACCCTATTCTTCTGATCCTGCTATGTGTGACTTTCGGTTTTTTTTTTTAATCTCAAGAAAAATTTACGAGCAACGGGCGTACCGGAGTTCCAAGGTGGTTTTAAGAACCACAATACCTCCACATCTTAATTTAGTTAGAAAATTTGCATAAAATGTTTTTGCTTAAATTATAGAATATTAATAAATAAAAAAGAACAATTTAAAATTTAGGAAAACATCTCTTGCTTGAGAACAATTAAAGCAAGAGATCGAAAAAGCTAAAGCTATAGGTACAATTAGGAGTCCGTTGACGATGCCCCCCAAAAAAAAAAAAAACGATTCAAGATTAAAGTTAAAATTAAAAAATTTGAAAAGCTAAGAATATGATAGGATAAAGTAAATAATAGTAGCAAAACATAATAAAAACATACAAAGTATAATCATCAGTTGATGTTTGACTGGCTCGCCGAAAGATGGCGCCATCAGTCCTTCGGTGAAACATTATTAAAAACCCAGCCGAAGTTGGGAAAAATACATTTTTATTTCATTTAATTTATAGACAATAAGTAGGTGTGGGGTGAAAGAGAACAGTTTAAAATTAATTAATATTAAAACTAAAAATTAACAGTGAGACATTAAATTAAAACAAAACAAAGTTAGGTTCGAAGTTAAACAGTTAAACAGTATACCAAGCTTGATGAAATGTAAACAAAAGCTATGTTCTTTAAGATAAACTAGTAAATTAATTAATAGTGAGCAACAATTAGAAAATTAAAAGTTATTAAAAAGCAAATGATCTATTTATAAATTTACAAACAAAAATTTAAAATTAAAATTAAGAGTCAGATAGCCATGTTCTAAGTTAAGGTGCACATCGTAGCAAATAATTAAGATTTAAATGCCAAAAGTTGCAGCTCAGATTCGCTTGAAGTGATCGGAGTGACTAGACAACAGCCACAGCGGTAGAATCGGAAGCTGCAGAATAAATTCCACAACGCCTTTTCAATGCCGGGAAAGATTCCCAGTGCGTATCATAGAAATCTCTAGGTCTCTTCCTGGAGCTAGCCACACCTGGATGGTATACAGGTATTTGCCTGATCGCTTCGTTACGGATCTGAGGGCATTTTGAACTTTGAGGGACTTTGAAATTTTGAAAATATAGTCCATAATGGTGGTCGACGTTTTCATTCCGTATAAGATGAGATTGATGAGGCTATAAAAGCATATTTTTCATCAATTCCGAGAAATGGATGACGTGAAGCATTTAATCTTTGGAAAAATCGTCTGCAAAAGTGCATTGATGTTGGGGGGGGGGCTGCTTTGAACACTCTTAAAATTTGGTAAGTTAAACTTGCACCATTTAGCCGTATCTCAAAATTTTCAGAGTGACCCTCGTATAATTGTAGTAGGATAAATTTTTAAGTGCTATTTACATTGAAAAAAAAAAAATGTTCAATAACATAAAATTGCAGGAAATTAAAAATATCACATTCTGGAAAAGTTAAAAAATTGTATTCATTTTTTAAAAATTATTTACTCGTAATTTGCAATTAAATTTAAAAAATATTAACTGATATGTAAACAAACGCAATTTCATTTAACTTATGGCAAAATGTTATAGAATAGTTAAAAAAAAAGAAGGACTTGATAGCTGTGTGGTTAGCACTCTGGAGCTCGGTATATGTGTTGGTTTTCGGGTTCGAGTCTCGTCGGTGCCATGGATGTTTGTATTGGTTCGGAATCCACTTTAAACCGTAGGTCCTAGTCTTATAAGATCTACCATTTTCACGAATTGCTCTTCCAAAATAAATGGGCTGATAGTAAAGGGATAATAAAAGGGGGACCAAGTTCAATATCAAAATTTTTAAATATTGTTTCATGGATTTTTTTTTTTTTTTTTTTTTTTGATGCTATTGTTAAGTTATGTTTAAAACATTCGCAAACATGAAAATTAAAACTTTTGTTCTAATGCAGCTGGCAAACACTTAGACAGTTGTCTTGGATGCCTTAACGCAAGCGCTGCACAGACGTTACTCACTTTGCATTACCCTGAAGGCGCGTGTAACTTGAAGATAAGGCACGGACGCGGAGTAACAATGCCCCTCCGCAACGCTCTACGATCCTATTAGACCGGAAACTATGGCTTAAAGTGAATTCCGAATCACTACAAACATCCATGGCACCGCCGGGACCCGAAACCTGTGGTAGCGAGCGCCACTTGGGTATTCAGGCTCCGACATGCATATTAAATACATACAGGCATATTTTTTTGTTAAAATTTGGCTAGAACGGTATTTTTTGACAAAAAAAAAAGTGTATTTTTTTACTTTATGTAGGCACTAGAGGGGCCTGATGGCAGAGTGACTTATGCTCTGGCCTTCGGTGCCACATGTTTCGGGTTCGAGTCCCGATGGTGTCATGGATGGTTGTAGTGGTTCGGAATCCTCTCTAAACTGTAGGGCTGGCAACCCCACACCGTAAAATGCCTCACCCTGGAGCTGTTGTGCCACTGGTGATAACGATTTAACAACAGAACGATTTTCATGCAGTTGGAAAGCAAGTAGTTCTCCTCAAATCAATAATAAGCCGAGTATTTTAACGACGGCACTCAACCCAGAATTTGCGTGGTTGATTATTTTCAGTATGATCAGATATTTATTAAAAGCAAAATACAATTATTTTAAATAAATATTCGTTCTTAAAAATGTCGATGGATGGCACCACGGGTGAATTTAAAAACCCCGCCCACTAAATTAATTCATTTCTTTTTTAAGTTAAAATTTACTATTATCTCATACCCAGATTATCTCATGTGGACTTGCATAATCGTCTACCGCCACTTTTATTAAATATTTACGTAAAGGACTGAAAAACAGGTGACGCGACTGTAACAGTATTAAAGATGAAACTTTCTTAAAGATGACTCTTCAACAAAATGAAATGGAAGAAAATTAAAAATAAATTTAAAAGCGTGAGATGCTCGATATCAATCGTTATAATTTTCACTAGTGTCATTCCGAAATACAGAGTTAATTTTAAAATGTCATACAAAGCACCTCACGCTTTTAGAACAGTGACATTCATTTTTCTCGTCAGTCATTTTATTCTTATTGTTCAGACCGTAACCGTATTTACATTCCTTATGTAATATTTCGTTCTCCGTAAGAGGGTGCTCTTTTGTTTGTCAAGTGTTTTTTGTCATGTATCGTTTCTTAGTTGTGTAATAAATTTCGTACAAGAACGTTGTGCCTCTCTCCTTTTCATCCTCACCAGATGGTCCGTCGGGCAGCAGCAAAATTCCAGCAGACATACTTTAGATGAGTGGGGAGGTCGACGAAAGCGTTCGTACTCAACAATTTCGAATATTTGCTCAACGGTGCTAAAATAACAAAGTGCGTAACGGCGCATAGTGTGCATCGTAACAAAGTGCGTAACGACGCATAGTGTGCATCATAACAAAGTGCGTAACGACACATTGTGTGCATCATAACAAAGTGCGTAACATCGCATCTCATAGCATCGTACTTACATTGCGGAAGGTCACGAAACCACAACATGGAAGATCTTCTAAAACACAAGCGAATTGTCAAAGGTAAGCTAACTCGATTAACTACTAAAGTAGACAATTTACAAAATCAAGAAAATTCTATTTCTGTTATTGAAGTGCATGAAAATAACGTAAATATTTTAGATATTGAAGTAAATAAATTGACAAATGATATTCTTTGTTCTTGTTTAGATAACGAATTTGATAAATATGAACAGGAAATGCATGAACTTTTTTCTAAATTAAATTCATTAAAAATTACGTTAAAAGATGAATTAAAAGAAACTCAGAAAGAATGATAATAGTTCTAATGCATGTCAAAGTAAAGTTAATACTAATGCAAGCAAAACACTTTCCTCTTTCCCTGAGTTCAAAGTTCATATCTTAAATCACAGGTTAGCGAGCGGGGTTAAAGAGAAACCAGATGTTTCTTCTGACGTTAGGGGACCATATATAAAGAGTAAGCAATAATTCTGCGTACTCTACACAGATCGTAGCTAATATTTGCACTTATTGCAAAAGTTCCTCACACTATGGATTATTTAAGTGCGACAGTTTTTTGGAACTCCCTCACAAAGAAAAATGGGATACTGTAAAAAAATTAAAACTATGCAGTAATTGCTTAAGATTCAAATCACATACGATTGATAAATGTCGCGCAAAATTGTGCAAAATCTGTACAAAACTCCACAATACAATTTTATGTTCGAAGGATTCAAATGATTCAAAATCTGATTCTCAAACAGAAAATGAACTTCCTTCAATTAGTAGCAATAATGCAATCGTGCCCGTCAACACAAGCGGTTTTATTGCCTACAGCAATTGTTTATGTCAAAGACATTAATGGCATTTCTCAAAAATGTAAATTACTTATTGATTCAGCCAGTCAAGGCTCATTCATTAGAGAGAGCTGCGTTAATTTATTGCAAGTAAATCGCACTAAAGTAAACATAGTTTCCGGACTCTCTGCTTTAGAATCAATTTTCGGTTGGGTAATTCTCGAAAAGACAAAAAAGGCATTACTCAAACTATTACACCTAATCATGCTAGTTTCAATGCAGTTGAGTTTGAACTTGACAAATTTTGGCAATCAGAAGAAATTTTAGACATAAAGCCTTACACTCAGGAAGAAACAGCTTGTGAAAAGCATTTCATACAGACTTTCTCTCGTGATTCAACAGGCAGATTTTCTGTTAAATTTCCATTTCGTAAATCTAGTAATGAACTCACGAACTTGATTCAAGAAGATTTGTGTCTACCAAATGCTTCTTTGAGCATTGATGATGACACGGTAAACATTGTAGGTATCCTGTGGCACCCAGCCTCAGATGTCTTCTCTTCAAAGTCAACTCATTATTTCTTGAAGGCACCTTAACCAAAAGAACACTACTTTCAACAATCGCAAAGACTTTCGACCCTCTTGGATGGTTGTCACCCATCACAATCCAGAGCAAACTACTCATGCAAAACTGTGGAAATATCAGTTGCAGTGGGATGAAGTCGTTCCTCCAGACATTGCAATTGAATGGAAGACATTATCAAAGGACATACTATTTGTCAAAGACTTCAAAATTTCAAGATACTTATTTCTTGATCCAGACAACCAATTTCAACTGCATGGGCTTAGTGATGCTTCAGAAAAAGCGTATGCAGCAGTAATTTACTGTCGTTCTGTGCCAAATACAGGACAAATCAAAGTTCAACTAGTAATAGCCAAAACTAAAGTTGCACCTCTTAAAACCATTTCACTTCCTCGATTGGAATTGTGTGGGGCACTTCTATTAAGTAAATTGATGGACTTTACTTGTAAAGCATTTGGCATCCCTATATCACAATCTCATTTTCATATGGATTCCACAATCGTACTTGCCTGGATAGGATCCCATTCCAGCCGATGGAAAACTTTCCAAGTGCCAACAGAGTGGCGAAAATCCAGACTTTGTCTTCTCCTACCCAGTGGCATCATGTTAGTGGAAAGGAAAATCCTGCTGATATCGCGACCCGTGGTGTGTCATCTGCAGCACTACTTACCTCATTCTGGTTGTGTGTTCCAGAATTTCTATACAACGAATGTTCTTTCCATCCAGAACTTTGTGTGCCAACATTGAACGAATCTGTGTCGGCATTGAACGATCCTGTGCCTGAAGAAAGGTGTTGTGTACAATCAACTATTGCAGCCAATCATTTAAATTCAAATGATTTATTTCAGAAATATTCATCTCTTTCCAAACTGAAATGTGTACAGCATATTGTTTAAGGTTTGTTAATAATTGCAGAAATTCAAAAATAAGGTAACTGGTTTTTTAAATACTAGTGAACTTACTAATGCTATTAATGTGTTAATCAAATCATTTCAATTTATTGTGTTTAATAATGAGATCAATGCATTAAAAAGAAATCAAGCATTATCTTGCAAAAGTAAAATTCTGTCTCTAAATCCATTTTTGGATAATTCAGGTATTCTCAGGGTGGGCGGTCGCTTGCGACATGCAAATATCGCATACGCCAAAACATACCATCTTACTGCCAAAAAGGCACATTTTAACTGATCTCATTGTCAGATATTATCATGAAATTCTCTTTGCATGCTAGTAGTAGGTGGAGGTTTATAGGAGACGGAAGTACGTCATCAGTGACGTCATCAGAGAAGCGCGCAACCGGAAGTGACGAGAGTCATCTTGTTAGATAAGGGGTTTTTGGTAGATAAGGACCCTAGAAACTTTTTTCCCGGTGGCAACACCGGAATGTTGTACTATAAGAGAGGGGTTTTTGGAGAGATAGGAATTTTACGTGATAAGATAAGCGGAATAGGAAACGGTTTTAATTGATTTCTTCTTAATTTTTTTAATTAGATTATTTTATAAAATGTGTTTAGTAAAGGAATTTATTTGTATTAAATTTGATTATTTTTTTTATTGGAATATTTTACAAATTTATATTATTATACAGAAAAATAATTTTCTATTTGCAAAATTTTTTTTTTTTTTTAATTTTTACTATTTTATTCATTCTCACAAAATATTTTTTTAAAATTGTTTATATTTATTTCAATTTGACTTATTTTTTTTTATTTTACGAAACTGTTTTTTCATAAAGGATTTTATTTTTTATTATTGCCTCTTTCAAATTTATTTTATTTTACCAAACTTATTTTCGTAAAAGAATTTATTTTTTATTTTTTCGGAAAATTAATTTTTTTTTATAAATTTTTAATTCCATTTTTTTTTATTTCGATTGCATTTGTTATATTTTACAAAATTTGTTTTTGTAAAGGAATTTATTTTTTTTTAATTTATAATTTTTCCTAGTGTGTTACTACATTTTTTTATCACTTCATTAGATATTTAATTATCCGAA